>WHUZ01000091.1:0-231005 GCA_015179045.1 Kalaharituber pfeilii | reverse complement strand
AGCGTTTCGGTATGAAATCCTGTCGGCCAGTCACTACCCCTATGGATCCAAAATTAAAAGCTCCAAAAAGCTACCGAAGATGATGAACCTGTCGATACAACCTTATATCAGCAGATCATTGGCTCGCTAATGTATTTAGTCACCGGAACCAGACCTGACCTTGCGTATACTGTCTCTTTCCTCTCTCAGTTCTCTTCACGACCTCTAAAGCCCCATCACGAAGCCGTCAAACGCGTACTAAGGTACCTGTCTGGAACTCGTCAATGGAAACTCACCTATCCTCGTGGAAGATCTCTAGTTCTTACTGGTTACGCAGATGCATCTTATGCGTCTTGTTTGGATACTCGTCGCTCATGGTCGGGATATGCGTTTACACTTGGAGACTGCCTTATTTCCTGGAGATCAGTTAAACAAAACTGTGTCTCAGCATCCACTACGGAATCAGAATATATCGCTCTCTCACTTGCTGTACGACAAGCCATCTGGTACAAACATGGTTTCGAAGAACTCAAATTCAAGATACCTATACACCTTGGGCCGATTCTACCTCCGCCATCGACATATCCAACAATCCCATGCATCACCAAAGAACAAAGCACATTGATGTTCACTATCATATCACTCGTGAACACCTAGCAGCTGGAGACTTTACACCTCGACTACTTCCCTACAGACACTAATCCCGCTTGACCTCTGTACAAAGGCTTTGGAATTCGTAAAGCACAATCGTTTTTCTCAACAACTTGGCTGCAACGTCTGAGAGAGAGTGTTGGAATGGTACATCCGTTGCGCTTATGTTGCGGTTTCCTTTAATAGTAATTCACCCCGTTATCACTTGTTTCACTTGATTATTTCATGCATATGAACCATGTCTGGCGCTTATAGTGTTTCGGTTATTATTAGCGTTGACTCACACACCTCTCGGTTGGATTATGTTTTCCTTTTCTGTCATGGTATTGAAGTCACGTTATATCTCACTTTCTGTGTATATAAGTTGGGCAATTCTGCCACTTCTTAATAGATCAGACTCAACGAGCTTGCCTTTCATTCCCTTCGTGAATACAAGCATTTACCAAAAAGACTCCGCTTATTTTGATACATATACGGTTAGGCGAGAAAGAATCGGGTCTTTCTCAATCTGATGAGCGTCAGTGTATTTTGCTGGTACAAGTCAATTTTTACAGTAAGTATGTAGGTGTTTTACGGGTGATGTTAAGTACAAGTATGACGAGTATGTATGTAGTCTCGTAACTAGGTACGTATGTAAGTATATATGTAGCCTCTTTATGGGTGTATGTATGTGCAATTTTTGAAGAGAACTATTTTTATGCAAGCTCGGGCGATGAATTATGTTTCAGCATTTTCTATTCAGACTTCCCAGCCCCACATACTTACTCAGCCCTCCGACCGTGACCCTCAAAGTGTCTGTTTTGAGTTCCTACAAGTTCCGTTATTGGATCATTGATTATATACATCTTCAGTAGATAGTTTGTTTATTTCTCCCAGGGAAACATGTACGAGAGGAGGATACATCTGCATTGAAAGCGAATGATGTACAAATCTATATTTGATCTTCACTTATGATCACAGCAATCAGCCTTGGAAATCCACTTTTAACCGTTTCATAATTACCGTCATACTAATGAACTTATAAGATTCAACTCCGTTACACCCTCAAAATCGAAGGTCCCACTTAAGACAGGATGGCGCACCCGTCGTGAGTTCTTGGCATTGCTGCCAAGTATTCGTCCTCCATATGAGATGTGTTATTGTATATATGCAGTTTCGAATTACCTGCATGCTTTGTAACTTAATTTAAGGTGCACGCATGATACTCAGTTGTGCTACATCACTAAGCCCCAAAGTGTCGAATTTACCCCCAACTAGAATCATAAACTTGCCGGGTGTCGGCCCAGGTTTCCGGGAATCTCTACTTGCCTAGGTTTGCCCTGCGGGTATAGTAGTGGTGATGCGCTTTTGTGCAACAAGCCAAGTAAATGTTCTCATGTTGCAAACCTTGAGTGTGTTAAACGAGAATACAGAAACGTGGTGCTGGGGTCCAGCTATGCATGCTATTTATTGACAGAGATCCGCAACAACTCAAACTTGACTTCTATCTCACCATTGGGACTTATTACTTTCGCCTTTCAAAACGAACAATGTCACTTAAGAGCTGGGATCTCTCAGTCGCAGTCCTACTTTTGTTATGGCTTACGGTTGTAGTTGGGGCACCAACACCAGCAGCGGAGGTATATATATGCTATCATCACTTATTGGAGCTCATTATTATTATGAATTTTAAATAATTTTGCCTATAATACAGCCCACTATCCTTGATGCACATCTTCACAGGCTGATCGACCGGCAAGTTGTCCTGTTAGACTGTAACGACGTAGCGCTGATCCTCCTCCTGCAGGGACAATATTCCAACTGGCACATCAACCAGTGCCAGCACAATCACCGCGCCACCAAGCTCGTCAACACGCACATACGATTGCAATTCGCCAGTAACGACTGGAAGTGATTCTGGATGGTCCAGGATTTTCTCGCAGTGCGGCGGTTCCGGTTATACAGGGCCAACATCGTGCGGAGGGTGTCTGTATTGCTATTCAATTCTTCGTACGTTCTGTATTTAATTCCGCAGGTCACAAACTGAATTTTCAAACTAACGAACCTGTGCCATAGCAACGTTCTATCAGTGTCTGGGTGCAGGATATCCGTACCCTACCGTCTTTCCAACTCCTGCCTCCAACTAGAGAGTAACAAGGGAAATAGATGCAGAGGGAGACGAGGAATATATAAGGATGTAGGTGAGGAATGAGTGCTCATAGTGATACATTGGTCTAGCTAGAGGAATCTTTTTTTTTTTTTATATCAGTACTCGCGTGTCGCCCTATGGCTATGGCGAGGAGCTAGAGGAAGTTTAGGGCTTAACACTTGGGCTCTTAGTTAGGCCTTATGTGTGAAATGGTGTAAAATATCTCTCACGTCAATTCATGTTTAGATACGATTGTGCGTTTAATGCGAAAGATAGTTTTCACTCGTTGGCTGCTGGGTCAAAAACATCCTACGTTATCGATATGTATGTTGAATTTCCAAAGCGACATCCAGCTGTGAGGAGGAAGATTTCACCTTAGGGGTACAAGTCCGCTCATTGACCATGTTTGGATAAGTTTTGCTCGTGAGGTTCACTGAACAAAGGTGACACCAAAGGGATTATTTACATGAGAAAGTGATTCTGACTTATTCCTTGCTTGGGTGACGGCACACCTATGGGGGGCGGGGAACGAGACTGCGAGAAGAAATAAGGCCGGCAGCAGGGTGAAGCTTGTGTAAGTGAAGGCATCGAAATGAATGAGAAGGTGAATTAGGAAGCCAAGATGGTGACAAGAAGGGGTAGGTCAGTGGTCACAGGAGGCTGCAACAGAAATGGAAACAGGTGATGGCAGAGTCGAGGAGGGAACCAGGTTACCAGGACATGGAAGGGGAAGATCATGGGGTGGGGTAGGCGAGCAGCAACCACCTTTATGAGGCTTAGAATTGGAAGGGGACGATGAAGGACTGGGATACAAGAATTGGCAGGAGAGAGGGGCAGAGCGTGAGTGCGGGGAAAGACAAACACTAGTGAGTATCCTGAAGGGTGGGAAAGATGAGAGAGCGTAGAGCAGGGAAAGTGAGTGGAAAGGAAGGAGAACGGCAAGGAGATGGACATTTTTGAATAGCTTTTCTTCTCCATCAAGATTTTGAGGGCAGAGGGAATACGGGAGCAAGGTAGTGAGCGGCACGAGCCGAGCCAGCTCGAGCTTAAGACAGCCAAGATCACGCTAGTGTTTCTCTTGACAGCTCGCTAAAATGCTCAGCCAGCGCAGGGTTTCATAAACTTGCAGCAGGAGTAAATGTAGAAGAAATACTGAATTTAGCGGAAAGCGGAGAGGAGGATGAAGCTGTAGAATAGTTTAGATTAGTTATCAATATCATGTAATCAAGGCTCCCTGGCTCGAGCCCACCTTCTATTTGACGAGCTCGGCTCGAGCCGAGCTCACTTACCCACGAGCTGGCTCGAGCTCACCCTCCAGCTCGGCTCGAGCTAGCTCGTGCCGCTCACGAGAGCAAGGGTCATATAGGTAGTGTAGGGGGGCCTCTCCTGCCCGCAAGGCCGCGATTGCAGGGGTGTCTACATGGGACTGTATAAGTTTTCAGCAAATGAGTGAGAGGAGAGGTAGGTTTCTTCAATTCAATGAATCCAACAGGCCAGGCCAGGCCAGGCCAACCGGAGGCCTGGACTGGCCTGGACCATGAAATTCTGGGCCTGGCCTGGCCTGAACAATCAGGCCAGGCCGTGAGGCCGCCTGGACCGGCACAGCGCCTGAAACAATCAGGCCGATCAGGCCATTCAGGCCGGTCCAGACCAACCAGGCCATTTACGTAAATTCAAGCGATTTTAGAATTTAACCCAGGTGAATTAGATTTCAATAGTCCTGGATATTTCCACTATTAGTAATTGACAGTTGCGCATTAGGTATCATCATCGAAGAATTGAGTCCCGTCTGTTGTATTATCTGGAAGGTCCATCATTTCTAAAATATTTCTTAGTATATATACTTGAATACAAAGTGTGATACATACTTGACAAGAGTCATAGACCGCTGCTGTTTAGAATTCTAGATATACGGAGATTCTACTCATTTAAATACTGAAACAATCTGGTAAATACTGGCTCAATTCACCCTGGATAGCTGTGGAGTGATTCGTTTAATTGGCCTGAACCGCCTGATTGGCCTGGACTGGCCTGAATGGTCTGGACCGGCCTGGTTGGCCTGGACCGGCCTGAATTTTTTTTTTTTTTTTTTTTTTTTTAATATCATTAATCGCATGCCGCCCTATGGGCTATTTTTTTTTTTTTTTTAATTTCATTACTCGCATGCGCCTTATAGGCTATGGCGAGGTGCCCTATGGCTATGGCGATGTTTAGTTACATGTGAGGAAATAACTTAGAGAACTGAAAACGTCAATAAACGACTGTAAATGTCACAGGATTACTGGAATAGTATGATAAAAGTAGTGAGCGGCACGAGCCGAGCCAGCTCGAGCTCAAACGAGCCAAGATCATGCTAGTGTTTTTCTTGCCAGCTCGCTAAAATGCTTAGCCAGTGCAAGGTTCATAAACTGTAAATACCTAATATAGTAATAATTAGAGACTTGGAGCTCATTCTGACCTGCCAACACCTTCGAAATGCTCAATTTAGCTTTTTTTTTTTTTTTAAAAAAAAAATCACATAACCCGCTTACAGCGCCAAGCCATGGCAGGGTCCCTGGGCAAGCCCTCGAAGCCCGGAGACAGGCTTAACAAAGAACTTTCTATCTACTTCTACCACCTGATTCCAGAAACCTCCGGACGGACCTTCCGGTTTCTGCCCCCTCCCCTCTTCCCCACACTTTCGCATCCCGCAAGGAAACTTCCCGACGGCAAATTTCGCAGTTTCCTCCACACCTTCGCAACCTGCGAATTTTTTCCCGACCCGGTCGGTAAATCGCCCGGCGCACTAAAACCTGATCCCGGAGAAGAACCTTTCCAACTCATCCCACTCCTCTCCATTCTCTGCTGTCCTTCTCCAGTTCTTCTCCATATCCCCCCACTCTCTAAATACTTCTGGGCGAAACCTCTGCTGACTGCACTGGAAGGCTAGGTGCGCCCCCGTATGTGCCTCCCCGCAGCCGCACTTCTCCGATTCCGCCGCTCCCATCCTCTTCAACCACACCCTGCATCTTCCTCTCTCCAGTCGCAATGCTGTGAAATTGGACACCGCTGTCCTATTCCACTCCATTACTTTCCCCTTCCCGAAACCTTCCACCTCCCTCCTCTCCTTCCTCCACGCCTTAATCCTCTGGCGCACCCCGCTCCCGGTGGCCACCTCTTTCCTTCCACCGCCGTCCCCTTCTTTGCCCACTCATCAGCCTTCTCATTCCCTGCAATTCCGATATGATCCTTGACCCACATCAGTTTTGCGTCCCCTCCCTTCTTCTTTCTCCTCGCCACGGCATCCACCACTCTCCCACATCCTCGGTTTTTCCCTTTCCCTCCCTGCCTGCCTTCCGGATCGCCATGATGGCAGCCTCAGAGTCTAAACAGATAAGTACAGGGACCTCCTCCTCTACACTCTCCAGCGCCTTTCTCACTCCTCTCACCTCCCCATCGAACACCGTCGCCGTTCTCCCACCACCTCCGCCACCGCTGCCGACCTCCCCACACTCCTGCTCCCACCTTGCTGTCCTTGATCTTGCTGCCGTCGGAGAAAAGGACCGCCCTTTCTCTTCCGGCTTCCCCGATCGCGACTTCCCACTCCCCCCTCGTCTCCACTTCTCCTTTCCGCCTCTCCACCACTTCCACCTGCCCCTTCTCACACTCCCCCCCCACGAGATCTCCTCCCCCTCTTCTGAGAACCTAGACCACTGGCTCTGCCAGCGGTCCAACACCGCCTCATACCCGTCTTCTTTCCCCAGTGCCCACTGCACCCCCCAGTCTTTCCAGTCCCTCGCTTCGTCTTCCCTCTCCTCATTCCCCGGCCTGAAGTCCGTCGTGCATAGCTCCGCTAGTTCCGACGGTGCTTCCACTTCCCGGACGATCGCCCTCGCCTGCGCCCCGTCCAGGACCGCCTCCACGTCCTCCACCCCACACACCGCACTCACCCCTCCTACCCCCGCTCCTCTCCCTCCTCCAGCCGCCTTCTTCAACACCTGCAGCTGGACTCTCTCCATCTCCTTCATTCCTTCTGTCCCCTCCACCCGATCTCGCTTCCCCACATTGCAACCGCCCTCACCATCCCCGTGTAGGCTTGCCTCCAGCTGCGTGGAGACATCCCCCAGTTCCGGTTGCCCAGTCCTGAGAGAGCCCCCGCCAGCCTCCGCGCTCGGCTCAGCCTGTTTCGCCAATGTGCGCCAAAGGTCAAGTTCTCATCGAAGATGACCCCTAACCACTTTAGCATCTCCCCCTCTTTCTTCCACCTCCTTCCCACCCCGAAGGTTATCATCTCCCACTTCGACTCCTCCAGCGGGATCTGGTCTTCCTCCGCCACCTCCGCCATTGCCACCTTCACTTTCTCCCTGAGCCGCCCCATATCCCAGTACCCGTGCCAGTCTAGGATCGTTGCTGCCAGGTCGTCAACATACGATGGCACTTCTACCTCCGCCCCCATCGCCACCCCCCTCAGCCTTCTCTCCATTTTCTCAATGGTGGGTGCCATGAAGATGAGGAAGATGACCGGTGACAGTGGTGACCCTTGCGGAACCCCCACGTTCGACCTGCCCCTCCCTCTCTCCTCGCCGTCCCACCACACTCCGAACTCCCTGCCTCCCATAAACTCCTCCAGCCACCTCCGCTTCTTTCTCACCCCCTCGCTCCCCTTCTCCTCAATCCTTCTCAGGACCACCTCCTTCCTCACGATGTTAAAGCCTCCTTTAACATCCGCCGTCACCCACGCTGCTCTCCCCCCCTGTGCAGGCACCTCTGCACCTTTGTTACCGCCCTCGCCATCGCCTGGATCGCATTCCTCCCCTTGCGTGCTCCCAGCTGGAGCCTGTGGAAGAGTCGGTCTTCTTTCTGCAGCCTGCTGGCCATGACTTTCTCCCCGATCTTCCCGATACAATTGATCAGGTTGATTGGCCTCCACGCTTTCGCCATCTTGATGTCCTTGCCCGGCTTCGGTATCATGACGACCCTCATCTCTCTCCACTCCGCTGGGGTCCTGTTCCGGATCCAGTTCTCGGCGATCTCCCTCACTAACTCATCCCCGATGGGAGTCTTCAGGGCAGCTTTGATCAATCGGTATCCGATTCCGTCGGGTCCCGGTGCCGAATTGTTTTTGGTGCCCTACAACGCAGCCCTCACTTCTCCTTCTACTCTCTCCCTCTCCCTCTCATCCCCCTCCTCCTCCGCTTCCCCCTCCCCCACCTCCTCCCCCGCCTCTGCCTCCCCCTCTTCCCTCCACGCAAAATTCCTCTCCACCAGCGCCCCACCTTCTCTCCGTCCCCCTCCAACTCCCTCCCCTCCTCATCTTTCAACCTTCCCATCCTCTCCTTTCCTCCGAAAGGGTCCTTCGCCACCCTCACCACCCTCCACGGGTCGCTATACCCTTCTTCTTCTACGAACTCCCTCCAGCACTTCTTCTCCTCCCGGAACTTTCACTTCATCCTTTGCACCGCCGCCTTCCAACCCCTCACCCTCTCCCCCTCCGTCAACCTTGCTCTGGCCCCTATCCCCCCCCGTGCGAGCCTGTTGACTTCTTTCCTCATCTCCTCTATCTCTTCCGTCCACCACCTCTTGCCCCCCCCCCCACTCTCACCTCTTTCTCTAGGGACCTCTTCCACCTTTTCAGCCTCTCGTATGCGGTCCCTCCCCCCACCCTCTCCAACCACTCCTTCCTTTCCTCCTCCTCCCACTCCCCCCCCCACCCCTCTACCTGCTCTTCCATCCTCTCCCAGTCAACCCTCACTACCCTGTTCTCCCCTTCTTCCACCCCCCCTCTCCCCTGAATTCTACCACCAGCCCCGAGTGGTCCGACCCCACGTCCACCAGGCCCACCCGGTCCACCGTCACTCCCCTTACCCACACCAAGTCGATCCTCGACTCTCTCAACCTCCCCTCCACTTCCCTCCTCCACGTTGCTTCCCTTTCTCCCACTAAGGTGAAGCCAGCCCCCTCCATCCTCTCCCTCAGAATCCTGCCCCTCCCACTCTCCTCCACCCCTTCCAGACTCCACGCCGGGCTGTGCGCATTCCAGTCCCCCACTAGGACGCACCTGCCCTGCACCTCTAGCACTCCTTCCAGCCACCTCTCAAACTCCTCGTTCCTCCATCTCCCGTCCACATATACCCCCTTACTGCCACCCCCTCCCTCTCTCCCCATACTACATTCCCGTCGCCCCTCCTCCCCCCTCTCCCCTCTCTCCGCTCCATCCTACCACCCTCGTCTCCTTCCCGACCCCCCGATCCTCTTCAGGCTTGGGTGCCCCCCCACTTTCCATCCCCCCACTTCTTCCCTTTTCCACACTTCTCCCTCAAAGCCCAAGTCCCACACTTCCTTGAAGACGGTCTCCCTCCACACGTGCCCCCCCACCGACGATCCCCCAACATTCTGGTACCCTACCTTCACCATACTGGTCTGGGTACCCCGCTGCTCTCTGCTTCCCACCCTCATCAAGCAGGCCTCCGTCCCCGAAAATATCTCCCAACCTCACCCCCGGTGCATGCATAGACCCCGCCATGTCCCTTCTGTCATCCATATCCATCCTCTCTCCTCCTCTCCTCTCCTTCATCCACTCCGCCAGCTCCAAAGCTCTCACCTTCGCATCCCAGTCTTCTGACAGGACTCCCGAAAACTTCACCTCCCCCTTCCCCCCCGCCTCCGCTTGCTTCCCCTTCCCCTTCCCCCCCTCCACTTTCACTGCCTTACTCCCCTCCTCCTGTTTCTTCTTCATCGGAGTCTCCTCCACCCTCTCCCTCTTCTGGCTTTGATTTGGAGTGACCGGTTTTGGCCTCTCCATGCACATCCTTGCAATGTGCCCCCACCCTCCGCAACAATAACAGGTCATCACCCCCTTCTTCAACTTACACTCTCTTGCTAAATGACCTTTCTTCCCGCAGTTGTAGCAAACCGTCCCCTGGCTCAGGCTCCCCTGGTTGCTCGCCTGCGTCCCAGCTACCTGCACCTGCACTCCCGCCCCTGGTGCTCCAAAACCCATGCTTGGATGCACCACCTGTACCCCCACTGGGTACCCCCCCCCTGCCGCCACTCCTCCTCCCTGCTGCCTCTGCTGCTGCTGCTGCCCCGCCGCTGCTGCTGCCGCCATGTTGGCGTAGCTTACTCGCACATCTCCCTGCACATGCACTCCTGGCTTGTATCTCTCTACCGCCCTCCTCACTCCTCTCCACACCAGGCCCTTCTTCAAAACCTTCACCGCCTCGTCCGCGTCCACCACCTCAAACTTTACCTGGGAAACTCTTGGTTTCCCCATGAGTGGGACAGCGCCAAAACGTACCGGTGGTCTCGAGCCGAACTTGACGTCTGGATTCTTCTCCCTCAGCATTCTCCTCATCTTCTCCACCTCCTCCGTCCCCTCCTCATAATCAACCCCCTTCAGCACCAGAGGGACCGCGTCTTTGTTGTGGACCTCCACCCTCACGAGGTCCTCCCCAAAGATGAGGCGCATCCATGCACCAAACCTTTCCATCACCTCCCTTTGGCTCTCCTTCTCCTCTATATCCACCAGGAACCAAGTCCTCTCGAACTTGGATGCTGCCGGGTTCCTCTCTACCCTCGCTATCCTCCACCCTCTCTCCTCCGTTCCCTTCCCCATTGCCTCCCAGAGAGACTCACACCTCTTCATGAGGATGTTTCTCTCCTCCGTCCCCTCCTTTCCAAAAGGCACCGCCGCCTTGTGGACGGTCCTCAGCATCCTCTTCCACAACTTCCTCTCCTTCACAATCGTCCAGTTCTCCCCCTCAATTCTCTTCTCAGCCTCTCTTGCCGCTTGCTCCGCCTCCTTCTTCAGCTTCCTCTCCTCCTCCTCCAACTCTTTGAGCTCTTCCTGTGAGCTCCCCGGTGTCCCTACCACCTGCGTCACCTTCTTCAGAACCTCCACCCTCCTCACTACTACCTTCCTTTCTTCCTCAATCTTTCTCCGGCTTTCTACCTCCGCTTCCTTCTGCTTCTCTTCTTCCCTCCTCTTCTTCTTTTCCTGCTCCTCCTGCCACTTCCGTATCTCCCGGATCTCATTCTCCTTTTTCCTCCTCCTCTCCTCCTCGGCTTTCTCCTCCTCCCTCCTCCTCTTCTCCTTCTCCAGCTTCCTCTCTTCCTTTCCTGATGCCAGACCCATCGCCACGTGCATTTCTACCACCATCCTCTCCAACGCCCCTAACCTCTCCTGTGTCTCCGTCTCCGCCTTCTCCCTCACCCCCTTTCTAACTGCCTTCGCCTCTTCCTTCCAGCTACTTACCTCCCTCCCCGTCATCCTCCACCTCCGATGATACTCGAAAGCCGTGTCACCTTTCCCCACCCTTCCTCTCAGCTCCCCCCATCCCTTCTCGAAGACCTCTGTCCCCAAGATTGCTCCTACCTTCTCCCACACCTCTCTTACCGCCTTCTGATGACCCTTCTTCCCTTCCTTCCCCAGTGCTTCTCCCCTCCTGTTTAGCACCTGTGCTGCGTGCATGAGCGCTAGAACCTCCTTCGCCCCCTCCTCCAAAGCTCCCCCTTCTTCCTCCTCCCCCTTGCTCTCCTCCCCTGAGACTTCCTCATCCTCCCCTTCCCCGTCCTCCATCTCCCCTTCCTCTTCTCCCATTTCCTCGTCTTCTTCCTCCTCCTCCCCCTCCTCCTCTCTTACCACCGGCAGGTCCACCTTCGGCACTACCGGTCCATATTCCGGTTGGGAGTCCTGGATCTCCAAGGTCCCCCCGCTGCTCGCTCCCCTCCCCCTGCCATCACACGGGGATGGGCTCCTACTCCTGTCCCTCCCTCTCTCGCCCCCCCTCCTCCCCCAACTCATCATGACCCTGGTGGTCCTCGGAGTCTCCTGCTGTCTCGCAAAAACTACCTGGGGCCCCCTGCTCACCACAATGCATTCCCGCGTTGCATTGTCTAGAACTTCCACTTCCTTCTGTATCTCTATCCCATCTGCTCCATCCTTATATTTCCTAAACATCGCCGCGTCTTCACTCCAGACCTGCACCACTTCTGCCACGTCCGTGATGCTCCTGAGCTCCTCAGTCTTTACCCAGCTCACCTCCGGCACCCCTCTCCTCTGTGCTGCCTCAACCGCATCCTTCCTCAGCTCCTCGATCATATCGAGTTGCCCATCGTATTCTCCTCCCTTTTTCCACGCCCTCTCCACTCTCTCCTTCACCGTCATGACATCCCCTACCTCTCCCACATTTGCCAGCCACCACTCCTTTCTCTCCCACTTATGCACCTCATCGATGCCCCAAACTTCGTTTCTGTCAATGACAAAAACCTCCCCTGTCCACCGATCCCCCACCGGTCCAAGGAACTCCAGCCTTGGGTTTCCCCCTTCTACCGACATTCCTTTCCTTTCCTCTCCTTCCTGTCTTCCTTCTCCTGCCTTCCTATTGTAACTTCCCTTTTTCGGGAAGTCGCCGCTTTGGGAGCAGCTCTGTGCGCTATTCCAAAATCGAAGGTAGTCTGCCGTCTAGCTCGCTTTCTATTCTTGGTCGTCGTCTGCTGCCGATCGGCCGATTTAACACCTGTTCGCAAAGTCTTTGCTACACTAGCTCGAAATCGGTCCTAAAGGTCAGCACCAGCGGGGCTTTGCTGGCACCAATCAGGCACGAGCCCCCCGCTTCCCAGAATTTGTATGGGAAGAACTTCGAAAAGTTCCAAATACTTAACCTTCCAAAAGCGTGCTGTAGATTCTGGATTTCTGTAAATTCGAGTCGATATTCTTTCTCAGGCGGTCCTGAGCTTCGTATTGATGTAACTTTCAAGTTTCTGGTGCGCCGGGAAGATGGTTTTCTTCCAAGCGCGCGTTCTGTAAAAGTTGTTGGTGACTATGGTTGAGGACACCTTTAGCCGGCACATTTTGATCCTAAACTTCAACACTGATCACCGATGCAACAAAAATCGAAAAAATTTAAAACTGCTCATAGATATAAAGAGGATTGAGTAAAGAATCAATCTAGAGTGCTTCACCTAGAAAGCGATTATCACCGGGAAACCGATCAAATCCATAAACCTACATACAGAGCTGCTGTGAATGCAAATAACACTCAGGTGAGCTCAAATTAAAGCCAGAGCATGAGGGAAGATAGTAAATTATTTTCTATACTTTCTTTTCCCAGTTTGTAGCACATGGGGGTGACAAATACTGGAATATATGCAACCATATTCTAGGATATTCTTTTGAGTCACCATATGTGAATGAGATTACCTGAGGCCTTTGCATCTCAATATATTCTCTATTCCTTATGCTAAGTAAGCATACCAAGTTTTGTAACTATTGGACTTATCAGCACAGAGTTACTATCATGTCAAAAAATACACTTTCGCTTACTTGGATTGATGGTAGTATGAAGCTATTACTTGATGAGAAAGATGCACAGACACTCTGTAAAGCTATATAATAGAAATATAGGCATAGTGAAATGCTTTCTGAATGGATTGCAATATTGATAAATGGTTAGGGCAGTTGAGTACTATAAGGTATATATATATATAAAGCGTAACTTCCTTACATAGTACATAGCAGTATATGCTAATATGGGCTACTAGAGGTTCAGAAACATAGTCTGCTAGCCTCATGTACTATCATTGGCACTGCTACCACTCGACGGGGTGCTAAATGGCTGACTCAAAATGAGCGCTGCATATACAACATATGTGCATATGCATATAACATGCATGCGATAGATGACAGCAGTAAAACGTGTTGCCATTTTTTTTTTTTTTTTTTTTTTTTTTTTTTTATTCACGTAACCCCGCATACAGGCTATCAGCCTATGTTGCCATGATATGAGCTACTAAGAAGAACTAGTAAGAATTCCTAGTCAAATTTTTTTTTCACCTGGCGGAGGTTAATTCTCTGTGCTTACTATCTCCATTACTGATACTGTTGAAGTATTATTTCTATAGTGATGAAGGTCCTTATTATAGAGAATTTTATTAGATTAAGGACAATATAACACTTAACTAGTTAATTTATTTCTACTGCCATGTATCTCATAGGTATTAGTTCTCTAAGTATAATGAGTATTATTTACTACTTACAATACATACTCTATACTTACTTACTGATGCAGTTATATTAGTCTTATAGGATCTAATGATAGATTTATGTATATCCTATATAAAACTTACAAGTCATATTATGATAGTGCTTAGACATGTTTCTGAACCTGAAGTGACTCATATTGGCGTATACTGCTACGTACTATATAAGAAAGTTACGCTTTACATATATATATACCTTGTAGTACTCAACTGTCTCAACCATTTGTCAATGCTGCAATCCATTCAGAAAGCATTTTACTATGCCTGTATTTCTATTATATAGCTTTACAGAGTGTCTGTGCATCTTTCTCATCAAGTAATAGCTTCATACTACTATCAATCCAAGTAAGCGAAAGTGTATTTTTTGACATGATAGTAACTCTGTACTGATAAGTCCAATAGTCACAAAACTTGGTATGCTTACTTAGCATAAGGAATAGAGGATATATTGAGATGCAAAGGCCTCAGGTAATCTCATTCACATATGGTGACTCAAAAGAATATCCTAGAATATGGTTGCATATATTCCAGTATTTGTCACCCCCATGTGCTACAAACTGGGAAAAGAAAGTATAGAAAATAATTTACTATGTTCCCTCATGCTCTGGCTTTAATTTGAGCTCACCTGAGTGTTATTTGCATTCACAGCAGCTCTGTATGTAGGTTTATGGATTTGATCGGTTTCCCGGTGATGATCGACTTCTAGGTGAAGCACTCTATGTCTTACTTCTAATTTTATGTAAAAAAGTGGTCCTAGGTTAAAGAGAGGTGGGGGACCCCTAACCGAGTTACATACTACCAATGTGAAACTATAGATTAGTAAGCAAGAGGAATTACTTAAAAGAGTAAAGTCTAAAGTACATGTAATTACAACTCGCTTTTATCCACCACTTGCCGATGATTTTTATATACATATTCCCGAAACTGTTTAGTTTCATAAGTATATCCATTAGAGTATGCATTAAGATATCGCATACAGTGCTCATAGTAGTAAAAGATAGAAGCAGTACTTACAGAATGCAAAGCAGCAGGTACTGTGCTTCATAAGTCTTCATTCTGAGAGATATCACACGGAATATGCTGTATACTTGAGAGAGAATGTATGGTACTACTGTATGGTAGAAGGCGGAACAAGGCACAGTACTCCGTACAGCGAAGCGAAGAGCGAAAGGCGCACTTTTTTTTTTTTTTTTTTTTCATTACTCGCATGCCGCCCTATGGGCTATGGCGAGGGTTTAAGTTAACTAAAACAAAATCAAAACAAAAACTGTCTTAAGTACATGAGGCCCGCGGTCTTTAGGAGGTGTTGCGGGGAGAGCGGTCAGCAGCCTGAATCTTTCATCTCCGTCCTCTTTCAGACTCATACTGACTCGCCTTGAGCCATTTCCCCCCGAGTCGCACCGTGTCCTTGCCTATTTCTTCCTCCAAGTATACAACTACGGAGCTTGTCTTCTTCCCCTCTCCGACCAGTATGTCTTTCTTTCTTAGCCATCTGATGCCGGTGATCTTTGGCATGTCTTTATTGTCCTCGGACAGCCATCTTCTGACGTTGCCCAGTTCCCTTCTCAAGGCAACGCCGTGTATGACTAGTCCGATTTTGGCTTTCGTCGTCTGCGGGGTCGGCGGGGTATCCTTTTTGGTGTCTTTTGGCGGGGTGCTACGGGGTTGTGGCTGCGTTGGGGTGGCTGGGGCTGGTGTCGGAGCCGGAGCCGTGTGGGTGGGGGTGGCTGGGGCTGGTGCCGGAGGGGTGCCAGCTGATTTCGGGACCGGAGAGGGTGTCGTCTTTCCTTGTCTTGTCTTCCTCTTCGTCCTTGTGGATGTCGTAGGTCCGGATGAGGCCGGGGGAGGGGGTGTCGTCTTCCGGTCTTCTGTGGTGTTGTGGCGCGCGGTGGTGGCGTGTCTATATACCGTGCGAAAGGCGCACTATTATGTGAGGTAAAGGCGGGAGGAAGCGAAAAGCAAGAGCCCCAGTATTCCGTATAACATAGGAGCGAAAGGTGTGGTATTCCGTGTGGTAGGGGGCTGGGGAACGAAGGGTGAGGAGGCCAAAAAAAAAACAAAAAAAGGCCTGTATTAGTGTCCTCAACCATAGTATATAGACTTTACAAGGGAGCACGAGACGATGAATGAGTATTTTTTATTTTAAATAGCAGCACTCGTATACCGCCTCGTGGGCTATGACGAGATTAAATACAAAGGAAGTAAAAACAAGAAAAATCAAAACAAAAAAATGCGGTGTCCTCCAATGTCATCTCCTTACCCATCTCAGCAGCTCTACCAGAGGTTCTGGGTCATTTTCGCTGTTCGCTGTGGGCCTCCTCATTACCTCCAGACCCGCTGGTCACTTCGTCCTCCAGACCTCGCACCTGGGCGAGACGTGTGCAGATGTCTCCTCTTCTATCTTGACTCTGGCCCATCTGCCTTCCCTATCATATGCCTCCATGCCCTTGATCCTTTTCCACCCAGCAGTCTTCCCAACGAGCATGAGTTAGGGAAAATAGATAGGGATATGCATATCAACGTTAATTTAGCCCTTTCCTAAATCAGGCTAATAAGCGTATCCGAATCCCCAGCGGCGTGCACTCCCAATGCATCAGAGGTGACCGGATTGACGGTAGATTGGGAGCTAAAATTTACTCGACATCATAAGAAGAGACTACCTCTCGGGAAGGCAGCATGGGGAGTGGCTTCGAGACTAACTCGCCTCACACCAGGCAAAAAACGACAGATACATACAAGCATCGCACGCACAATCGCCACATGGGGATGCTGGGCATGGCAGGACTACTCAAGACAGTCTCCACCAGCAACCAAGATCAAAGACATAGAAAAATGGCAATACACAGTAGCACAGAAGATTACTGCAGCCCCGTGGGGTACCAGGCGAGACGTAGTCGAAGGAATAGCCAACCTAGAATCAGCCCAAACATTCCTAGAAGGAGAGCGCCAGAGGGTAGAAGCCAGGGCCCTACGGTTCCACGATGAGATAATCCAAAACAGGGATAATGAGTGCAGGTACCTACGGGGGTCTCTCTCACACAACAACCCCTTACCACTAGCCATCCTACCAACACTACCTGCGGACGCAGACAAGCTCGAGTTCGAGAATGCCATAGCCAATGCCGAGGACGAGGGGTGGAACTCCGTCTACACTGACGGGAGCAGGATAGATTACAAGACAGGCCTAGGCACCTACGCAAAAGACACCTCTACATCCACATACCTAGGGGAACAGACTACTGTCAATGATGCAGAACTCATTGCCATGAGCGAAGCATTACGCAATCAAGCTGGGGAACTCCTGATCATAACCGACTCTAAGGTATCGATATCCAAGCTCCTAAAGATCGCCCAGGGAGAGCCCACCCACAAAGGACCGGCAAAACTGGTTAGAGACGCCTGGAAAGCGAGAACAGACCGAGGTGACTGGGACGTTGCAGTGATGTGGGTCAAGTCCCATATAGGAGTCAAAGGGAACACCGAGGCAGACACAGCTGCGAAAATAGGCACATGCCTCCCCTACCAAGATGAAACCATAACAGAAGATGGGATACGACAAACCTCGAGACATCAGCGCGCCACAGAGAGAAACCGGCTAGGGCTCAGCTACCGTCCCTCGACAAGACTTGGAAGTCGACACATAGCCACACTAGCAGGAATACTGGGCGGCAAGTTACTACGGAAATGGCAGTACGAAATCGGGAAAGCAGACAGCCCAGAATGTCGATGGTGTGAGGAGGAGGAGGAGACTACTGAACATGTGCTCACTAGGTGCAGGACATGGAAACGAAAGTGGCCAGGAGGCATGCAAGACTTGGTCACTCCTCCGAAGAGCAAGGACACAGACCCACTAAGAGACATCTTGGAGTGGGCAGGGGCATAGGAGACACACAGGATCTTTTCTTATTCCTTTTCTTCTACCTTCATATGTATCTAATCTCATGTAACTAATCTCGCCATAGCCCCCAGGGCGGCACGCGAGTAATGATATAAAAAAAAAAAAAAAAAAAAAAAAGCATCAGAGGTGCGAGTTGTGGTGCTCGTTTTGTGTCCTCTTAAGGCATTGCTGAAGATCAGGGTCCGTGAGGCCTTACCTTCGCCCATGTATACCAACAAAAGGGCTACGTAGTGACGAATTTGTTACGGTAGCTACCATATGCAGCAAATTGTAAAGTGTAACTTAGGGAACTGGTTTGACCTTTTTTTTTTTTTTTTGGTTCACATAACCTCGCATACAAGTTACAAGCCTATGGCAGGGATATTTGACCTTGACCCCCTCATGGGGCCATTCTCCGGCTTCTACGTAGGCCTTCTATCCAGCGAGTCACTCCTTGCATTATTCTATCTGACGTTGAGTGCTGACAACAAGTGGGTCATGCTCGCCATAGCCCTCTGGGCGGCCTGCGAGTATTGATATTAAAAAAAAAAAAAAAAAAGTGGGTCATGATCTCTCATCATCACCTCGCCATCCTGTCACTACCATAAGTTATCTGTGGATACCCCCTCGGATGGGTAGGCCCCCCTGACAGAATTCGCCTGCACATCTCTACGCCTCCCTCATTCAGAAATCGAAAATCTGTCCCCTTCTCATCATCGCTATATGCCCCCCGCGCTCAACACTATCTGGCACTCAGGTTTAGATTTATGGGTACGACGCGCTGAAGAGGAATGGAAACGACCTACAAAAGCTTTCTGTGAAGACGATGGCTGGCGGCGAAGGCGGAGGAAGGAGACAAGATCCAGAACATTACATCCTGGGGGGAGGTCGGTAGTGGGGTGAGGGGGGTGTCTGGTCAATGGATGGAGGAGAGAAATGTATCTAAACCCATGCACATTAAAAAAGCATGTTACCCTGAACAGCAACCCAAGGTGAGTACGCTGACTGAGTTAAATCCCTGGACTGCTTTTTTCTGAATCGTACCGGGGAAATAGGGCTAAATCCCATTCTCAATTCATTCTTTTTTCCTATAAATTCAGGTATTTTAGTAGTTGCTGCTGTAGGAAGTCATCTTAGCTGTCAATCGCGCCAAGCATCCAGAAATATGCTCATGGTATTGTTGTATGACGGAGAATCAACATTACCCTGACCAACACCCCCCCCACCCAGCATGAAATTCCCACATTCCTCCGTGTGCACTGCCGTTTCGGCGGAGGTTAATATACTGGATGACTTCACATTCAAGTTCATACCATCTGTATTTTCAGGCACAGTTTCGCAATCATCCTCTTCAGCTTCATTGCGGAGGTCTTTTTTTTTTATTTTTTTATTTCACGTGACCCCGCTTGTAGCTGTTCGCCATGGCAGGGCGCGGAGGTCTTTGATTTGACCTCTGGTGCGTGAACATCAACTCTAACCTTGTCCCGACTCAAGTACAGCTGCCCCCCGCTTGTCGCGCAAAGGTAAGTTATCGTTATGCACGGACTGGATAAGGTGCATACAGCCGAAGAATAGGTCCAAATATATTTAGCAAAATAAATCATGATATGTAAACACTATGCAAGAGACAAGATAAGAAACAGACTTCTCTTACACACCTCTACCTAAAACCGGTTACAGCAACTAAGTCTCCACATGCTCACTGCGAGTTTGCATAAGGGCTTTCCTTCTGGTAGTAACATTCCCTTCCACTGTGCAAATCTTAGCTTAAAAAAAGCATTGGGCATTAATATCCGTCACCACCTATTCAGGTTTGGTATCTTGCCTCGTTTAGATCAATATTGGTTTAGATGACGCTGCGATGGACAGAGTACTGAAGGATTATTGCCAAAATCATAATTTCATAAAGCATACTGTATATGCTGTTGGAGCTATCCCTATCCCGACTTGTGAAGAGCATAATATAGAATTTCAGTTGCTTCCTACGTATGCTTCCGCCTCGTCAGAATGACTAGAATAGAAGCACGTTCAGTGGATTAGTGACTAAATCCCCACTTCCATACCCCCACGCCTGTCTAGAACTTACCTTGGACACTACGCTTAAATATATGGCGGACGTCCTAGGAGGACGGCTGTCGCGCGATGAGGGGCGGCGGCGGATGAACGGGGGTAGGCGAGAGGTGTTTCTAAACGCACGCATGTTAGCAGTGTATAGTCATAGTCATAGTCCCAAAGCTCCACAGGAGTCAATATCGACAGGAGTTTTTTTTTCTTTTTTTAATATCATTAATCGCTGGCCGCCCTACGGGCTATTGCGATAAAATACGAACCCCCCGCCCCTCCCCACAGCCTCAAACCATCACCACTTCGAAAGCCGGCGTCGTCGTACACGGAATCTCCTTAAGGAAGGACTTGGGAAAGGTGAGGAAGTGGCTGGAGGCTGGGAATAAGACACTGGGCAAGACCGTGGGGATAAGGTGGTTGAGACGCAAGACTGAGCTGTTAGCCGAGGGCAAGAAGACAAGCTCGGTCGTGGTGTACTTGGAGGAGGAGAAAGAGATAGACAGAGTCAGGTTGGGAGGGAGGCTGTTGAGGACCACTCAATACGAGCCGGACAGGCGGAGGAAGTAGGCCGTATTGACCCCCGCATCACACACGAGATCCGCGGGGCCCACATGTATTTAGGCATCAGTTAGTTTTTGTTTTTTCTTCTCAAATATACACCTCGCCATAGCCCACAGGGCGGCATGCGAGTACTGAAATTAAAAAAAAAAAAAAAAAAAAAAAAAAAAAAAAAAAGCCTCAAAAACTAGTTCACGTTACCCTGAACAGTCGCTGTAGAAACATCTACTCTGGAATACCTTTGCCTAAAGAGTGAATCCAGTTTTGTAGAATTGCAGGACTGCTTTCGCTGCAACGCAATTCAGCTGGCTCTTCCTTCATTCCTACCGGAAACGAAGGCCAAGGTGCATGCTCAGCCGTTGTTTCGCAAAAATTCAAGTATCACATTTCTGTAGAAGAAAGAAATTAAGTTAGCTGTTCATGGTATCCAGCATTCTGGGATATGCTGTTGGAAATTATGTATGTCGATATGCGTGTGAATTATGGTGTTACACAGTGCCTTGACCGAATCCAACCCATAATGTATGATGTTGCGATGTTCCTCCCCATTTAGCACCGATTGACCTGTGGGTAATTTATTTGAATTCCCTATTCCTAAATCCCATACCCATCGGAACTTTGTTCCGAGTTTGAGTTGTCTTCTTCCCTGCTGGCATATTTGTAGAACCCCTCTCACGCACCTGGAAACTAAGTACAATCTGTCCCACTCGAGTAATAGCGTCTGCCCCTTGTCGCGCAATCTAAACTAGCTTTATGCGGGGATTTAAGCTCCCCTGCTGACACCTCTAAGTTGACCACTCGTGCGCGCAAACATTAACTATAAGTTTGTCCCCAGTCTAGTAAAGCCGCCCACCGCTTGTCGCACCGATCTGAAGTTAGCAAGTTAGTCTTATGCGGAGACTGGATAGTTGCATAAGCAAAACGTATACGTAGCCAAAGAAATAAATTGGGATAAAATATTTAGCATCAGGGGGCGCGAAAGAATGCAAATGCGAGAGACAAATTTTTTTTTTTTTTTTTTTTTTTTTTTTTTAATATCATTACTCGCGTGCCGCCCTTGGTATGCGAGAGACAAAGTGGATGCGCTATGTAAGCGCAGCAAATACAAATACCCGAAAAGATATCGAAAAATTCAAGAAAATTAAAAAATATTCTGAGGAAAAAGGGGGAGAAAAGTAGTATTTCTTACGTGCTCCCACCTAAAGAGGTCCCACCAGCGAATGCTCCGCGTGTTCGGTGTAGTTCGCATGAAGACGTGTGCGGCGATCATTCCCTCCTTCGGCAAGCACCAGCCTAACAATGAAAATAAAGTACTTAGTAGCTTGCCTCATTTTGAATCGTCCTGGCGTGTGTACAAGATCCAAATATTTTCCCAAGTAGATCACAACCCAGCGCTTTCGGAGTTGAAGCCATTGGATATCAGATATCTAGCTTTCTCAGCATTAGTAAGGAGAATTTCACGATTGCCTCCCACAATATGCCTCTGCGTCGCCACAATTGACTAGAATAGTACCACACTCACGTGATTAGCGACTCTACTCCCGTTCCCCCACTCCCAAGTTGTTTATCATACCTAGCAACCTTGCTCAAATACACGACGAGTCCAGTGCTTTCTTCCGCTGCTTTTCCACTGGGTTATCCTTCTGCACCACCTATTGTTCCGCTGCAACGAATAATCTTCCATATCCGAATTCGAGAACCCTGTGAGCTAGATTAAGTGTTACACTCACTAGCCAGAAGCATTCCCCCTCTCCTTTTATCCCCAAGTACTTACCCCTTGTTTGTCACCTCCTTGCTAATAGGTCAATGCTCAGTGCCTCACCCACGTAACCCCTGCTTCCCTGCTCTCATTGCTGGATATGCCCCCTTACTCCCATAGGGTGGCATGCGATCAAATGATAAAAAAAAAAAAAAAAAAAAAAAGCCCCCTTACTCAACCAAAGCCTTCGAGGAGCTAAATCAAATTCGAAGTCGCCGTAGTTGAATAGCCACTGGGAGAGGTTATTATATCCGTTATATTAGATGATGCACAGCGTGAATTCTTTCGAGCTTGCGAATGCAAGAATTTGTCTGTTTTAGATAGTTAGGTGTTATATCAACTTGCGAGAGCACGCCCCACGCACCACCTCTGCTACACGCCTAGCAGCCAACTGTACCGGACAATTGGATGGGTCCGCTTGTCCCGTGCTTTCCGGCGGCCTCTCCCATCCATCAAAAGCCCCAGCAACCCCCGTGCGTACTCAGCGGTCCCATAACCAATGCCCCCTCATAAGTCTTGTTGAAATAATGTGCACTCAGCCTGCTATCGTCTACCACTGCTGCTATCAGTACACATAATTCCCTGAAATTTAATGGAGATAATACTATGTCAACCGCCGCCCTCATCCCACAAGAGAGCATTAACTCCCTCGCCAATTTAGCACTCCAATATTTCCAAAGAGTCACCGTGTACTAGTTTAGATGCACTCTCTCCCCATCTCCCCTTCCTATCCTTGCTGTCGCCCAGAAGTCTAGGGTTCATTGTGTATGAAATAGTCGAGTAGATCCACACTGCAACTTGGGCATGTATAGGCGTCGAAGAGACTAATTTACATCGACAGGAACAGGAAACTGAGGCGATTGTGGATAAGCGTGTAGAGATTGCTTTGCTATGAGCAGCTCATAGTTGGATGTTCCTGCGACTCAGAACACTATCGGCGTCAAAGTTTCTTCATCTTCCAAAGCCCTCCTCCCTCCTCCTCCCTTGTCTCCCCGTTGCTCTCCTTCTCACCTCAGATCAAAAACTGTAGGTACTTAGCTTGTTCCTTCCACTCCCGAGTCCAACTCCACCAATAGAACAACACAGCTTCTCGCAAACAGCAGCGGTGAGCCCATTCTCGATCTCTCTTTTGCCCCTGATTGCTGTGGCCATCATTTCCACCAACCATCCTACCTCTGCATGCTGGTGCGTCCCCTGTAGGTGGCTAATCAGCACTCCAACCCAATCCCACCCTTACAGTTTTTGTTGAATCGAGGCTACTGATATGAATTAGCTGCAGCGGTTGATGTTTATACCCCGCTCGACGGCTGTACTGGTGTTGATAGCTGTCCAAGATGAGCGCCTTCGGTCCGTGTATAAAATGAGTAATGATATAAAAAAAAAAAAAAAAAAAAAAAGTCCGTGTATAAAACAAGTAGATTCGCATCCATTGTTTGTTTTTTCCTGTCAGTAGTGCAACGTTGTGGCGTCAAGATACGACGAAGGCATGGCGGCAAGATGTGATCCCACAATGTAATGTCGTGATGCGTTTTTACACTAGCAGTGCAATTTCTGACTTTTTTTTTTTTTTTTATATCAATACTCGCTTGCCGCCCTATGGGCTATGGCGAGGTCTTTATTTAGGTACATGTAAATGACTGTATGACATAAGAATCAGAATAAACAGCAAAATGTCAGGTACATGGAAATGAATGCGTGGCTCCATCTCTCATTCCGTCCTCCCCCAGCATCTCCATCAGCCCCTGCAGCGGGTCATCTTCCCCTTCCCCGGGTTTGGGGGGCTGACGTATCGCCCCCATGCCCCCGGGCCGTCTTCTCTGTCACACCCTGCAATCCTCAAGTAAGTGTCTCGTGGTCTCTTCCGCCTCCCCACACCACCTGCACCCCGGGTCTGGCGCCTCCCCTATGCGATGTCTCCATGCCCGCAGCCCTTTCGCCCCCAATAGGCCCGCCAATCGTGTCACCTGTGTGCCGAGTCTCTGTAGAGGCCGAAATGTCAGTCCTAGTCTGCTCCTCTCCCACGCTCTCTCCCATTTCGCCTCTTGTCTCAGTCCTGCCTCCGTCACCACCTCCGGTGCACACTGCAGCGCCGTGCCCACTCTCGCCGCCATGTCTGCTGCTTCATTTCCCGGTATGCCTTTGTGGCCTTTGACCCACATCACGGTTATGTCTCTGTCTCCTTTCTCGAACCTTCTTTGCCACACTTCTCTGAGCCGTTGAGTCACCCCTTCCGGGGTTGGGAGTCCCCTCGCAATGGCAGACATTTTGGAAATCGCAAACTTCGAGTCCGTGAGGATGAGCAGCTCTCCTTCTGTCCTGTCCAGCGCAATTTCTGACTGATTTTTTCTTTTTTTTTTCTGCTCGCGTGCCGCACTGTGGGCTATGGCGAGGTTAGGTACATAAATCTGAAAAGAAAGAGAGAAATGTAATAGGAAAATTGAATACAAAGTTTAAGTCTGAGTAGCGCCGCTCCCACCCTAATGTTCTATCCACCTCATGAGTCCCCGAATGGATCCCCTTCTTCTTCGCCCATCTCCGGTGGAAATTTCTGACTGGAGTAGGAGGACAAGCTAATAATATCAAATCAATTAGAGGTAAAGATAACAGCTCAGTAACCGCCTCCGCCCAATACATCTCCGTTCTCGATCCATCTCACCTCCTTGTTAATAGGCTGTATGCGGAGGTACATGACCACCCCCCCCTAGACGAAGAAAAAAATTATAAGTCGTGGACAGATGATATTTAGGTTATCTCAACTTACCAGTGCCAACGTCCCGTACATGCAGATTCTCGAGATTGACCTGGATATCGTCTCTCCACAATCAATCGTTCGACTACTGTACCTTTTCAGTCACCTCTCCGTAGCCATCAAGGTACCTTCAAGTAATGATAAAAAAAAAAATAGCCTTCCAGTCGCTGGATCGAAGCACGAGGCGGCGGTCGACATATCAACAACTCAAAAATCCCCCAGTAGCCTAAATAAGTTATTTAGAAGTCTGTACTGACCCATTTGCCCGCGTGTTAATTACTTACTCAAACGACACTCCGTTCACCTTGACTCCATCCCCCTCTTGTAAGTAGCTTAATATGTTTCCCACTAGTGAGGGTCGTAGGCCATAACGTTTGTAGACCTTGCTTTTTTTTTTTTTTTTTTTTTTGGTTTTGACTTTTGTCCGTACGTACTGAGCTTCCTTGACGACGGGGAATCACTCGTGCCCGGTCATAGCCCAGCAGTGTGCGGGCCCGTGGAAGAGGAGACCCTTTACCTAGGGAAAATATATGCGTAAATGACTTGGGTATATGGTAGTCTGGTTGCACTGCCCCCCCCGTAGGGAGGTATATGGATAGTTTTGTATATGTGGTCCTGCCGTGGGCTTGCTGTATGCGGGTTTCGTGACTTGACAGTTAACAATAACATAAAAAACGAAGATTTCTCTATTAGGGGTGTGTAAACGAACAAATAAATGAACAAATAAACAACACAGACTCTCTTCTACATACCTCAATCGATCAAAATCGAGCCTCATTCTACCAAATATAACGTAGTGCACTCAGGCTGCTCATTCCTCGATCCCTCGTAGGGAGGAACGTTGGTAATATATTTAGGTAATGAACGGGTCTGAGCTATCCTTGTCTGTCCTGGCTGCCCGGGTCTCTGACAGTTATGAATGACTTTCATAATTACTAGTCTCCTGACGCAAGGGGGCTAATAGCCTTTAGGACATTAGCGGCCCGTATATTGACGACTGAGAACGTGGATGTACCTTTTCTTCTGTCGTTCACCGGCATCGCCGAACGTTCCTTGGTGTCCCTTAAGATCCCCTATTCAAGTTACCATCACCACTCCACTGGCGCCAAAGCCACCCCCGATAATGACAGTGAGCGCCACCAATCTCCCACTCACGTGACAGCTCACTGCCACCCAACATTCCATTATCTTTACGTAAACACCTCGGCCAAGGCCGACGCGGATAAGCCCTGTGCCCTACGCGCACATAAAATCGCGCAAACAGACGCCCTTTAAATACCCATGCCTCCTATCCCTTCTCTTCTCTTTCGTTCCCTCCTCAGACTCCATCGAGACACCAGACTTAATCCCCGAAGCATGCATGAACTTTATACCCATTCCCCATGATGATGTACACCAGAGGTAATGTACACGACCACAGGTCAGCTGGAAAAAGATGGAATCCGACGCTAGTCTTCCAGCCTTTCTCTGCTCAATTCACCCTCCGATCCCCCTCCAATTCCTCATCGAGGAGCCTCCAATACCAATAGAAACACCATTGCGGTCTGCGTCGTGGTCTTCATCGAACGTCAGTGCTAGAGGAGTTAAATCAGAACTTCTCTTCGACTCCGGTCCCGTCGAACTTTCTCTCACGTGGCGCGTGGTTTATTCGAAACCTAATCACCGCCTCATCTTCATCCTTCCCTTTTTTCCTGCGACTTGGAAGTCAATGGTGAGTTTTATCCTACTGTTTTTTTTTTTCTATTTTTTGCAAGAGACTGACAGGGTATATGAACTGCAGCTATAGCAGACGTTCCTTTTCGCAAGTCCATGATTTCTTCGGAATCTCGCATCCTACAAGTCGAAGGTTTAACACAAGCACAAGAGCCGCCTCTTGGGGTATGTGTTTCTCTGTGTAAGGGACACGGGCTCTGTTTGCTGGATACCCACCAGCAACATCCTGTACAGACCTCGCACAAAATGAGTCTGCCAAAGATATTCGTAAGTGTTCCTTTCATATCCTGTTTTTCTATCTGAAACTTGTGACTTGGCCAATTTAACGATTTGACTAACAATGTGTCTTTTCACTTGTGCAGTCGGGGTGCCCCTGGGTCGTGAGCCCCAGGGAATATCTCCGAGAAATCTGCCTGCCTCCTGCCCTGCCTGCTTCTGCGCCGCCAGAAGTGTCTCCGGCTGAAGCTTGCAGGACTCTGAGGTTCCCGGTACTTTAGAAAATGAAGATCGGTGGGAAGGCTTGTATCAATCTTGTTTTGAGTTTCCTTTGACATTTCTCCTTTGTTCGTCTCTCTTGCCTTCAAGTTGTCTCATGTACCCTGTACTATCTTTGTTCATGTCCTCGACTCTATGCGAAGTTCATGGATCTGGCTTCTCCTCCAACAACAACAACAACAACACGCTCCATCCCACTGTGCTCCTGTGATTGTGGGGTGGAGTGGAGGAGGTTGCCAGAAAACGACGATGGCGACGGCGACAGGAGTGTGGATGGTAGAAGACAAAGATGATTTGAGTGTGGTGCTGTGCTGAGCTGGGGACGAGGTATAGATGAGCTTGTAGGAGGTGGATGGTAGAGGACAAAGATGATTTGAGTGTGGTGCTGTGCTGAGTTGGGGATGAGGTATAGATGAGCTTGTAGGAGGTTTCTTTTTTTTTTTATATCACATAACCCCGCTTGCAGCTGTTCTCCATGGCAGGGCTGGTGATGTGGATGTGGGTGCACATATATATACATGTCTCTGTTGGTCTGTATATAGCTACTTTAGCCCAGACGTGTATGAACTCTCGAGAGGAACAGGCAGGGAGGATTTTTTTTTTTTTTTATTTCATTGATCGCATGCCGCCCTAAGGGCTATGGCGATGTATATAAGTTAACTAAAAGAAAGAAAATACGCAGCCTAAGTACATGGTATTTGAGTCGGGGTCCCGAGCCTGTCTATTCCCTTCTTCTGTTTGGCTCGTATTCCTCCGATCTCAGCCACTTCCCCCCAAGTTTGACTCTCCCAATCTCCACTCTTGTCTTCGTATACAACACTATGGAGCTTGTCTTGTTTCCTTCTTCTTCCAGTGTCGTTTTTCGTCTCAGCCATCTGATGCCCGTGGTCGTCTTTCCTAGTTCTTTATTATCCTCTTCCAGCCATTTCCTGACTTTCTCCAAATCCTTTCTGAGTGCAACGCCATGAATGACGATGCCTTTCGTGGTTCGGGGAGAGGGTCGGCTGGTGTGCCTGGTCTGATTGCGGGGGCGGGATGGTGCAGGGGCGGGTGTCGAGTCAGGGGTTGGTGCTGGTGTTGCGGGGGTTGGGGGAACCTCCCGTTCTTCGACCGTGAGGGGGGTTTTTCCTACTCTCTTTGTCTTTTTTCTCCTCGGAGTTGTCTTCTTCGTGGTCGAAGTTGCTGGTGGGGCCTTCTCGGGGACGGGTTCCTCCGAGAGTAGCTGGTAGGAGTGGAAGCTTAGGGCTTCCGGTGTTGTCTCCTCTAGTGGGGTATCCACGCACGTGATGGGGCTAAGCCCCGGTGGCTTTGTCTGTGGCTCAATGGCCGGGAAGGCAGGGAGGATGGTATGGTCCAGAATTGGGGTAAGAATGAGGATTCGGTTGGGTGAATTGAAATGAGTCAGTGTCGTCGGTTGTCAGTGAGATGGTGATATACTTAGCTTTACTTGTTGAAAATATGTCCTTCGAATATAATGTCTCATTTGAAGTCGGGGCCGCTGTGTACGTGATGATGCAGCTCTACCGCTCGCTGTGTGTCATGTAGCCGACGACAGCTGCCAAGCCTACGATGCCTCTGATCACTCCCGCATGCGTCGCGGCATCCATCCAGGATTCCAGTACTGGGGCACCAACTTACGTCTTACACCAGCTAACGTGTCGAATTTTCATTCGCGAAAAGAGGCAGCTGAAGAAGCGATCGGCTGAGGGAGGATACACGTCAGCAACTTTGGGAATCGGGGAGGACAGAACGATGAGAGGAGATCAGCGGAATATCGCAGAGATCGCCAATGCAGACGAGCAGAGCGGAGGAGCACGACCAGATGACACGACACACGGTTGGTAAACGAGAGAATCCCCTTCGCAGGCCGTTTTCTTTCATTCTTTCCCAACTAACCAAAGTTTTGTGTCTAGGGGACGAAGCACAACATGATTGCCTTGACAAGACAAGAACGGCACGAGACTAGCCGAAGAAGACTTCTTGAGAATGGAGCAAGGATTACTGGAATTTGAATGCTCTGGGGGGCTCTCGCCCAACTGCTTCGATTTGACGTACACATAAGGATGTATTCCCTGACCAAGGAACGGGGCTTGTCATACATATGACAGCTATCCAGATGAGCTCCGGTACGGCTTTACATTTACGTTGCTATGGACTGCACGATAACTTTATGGGGAAGACAGCGAGCTAGGTAAGTCTGAGTGGCTTGGATTTGGTCATCTGATTGATGGGCTTTGATTTTCATTTATTTATAATGTCATACTCCTAGAGACTGACTTCCGGGAATTCCTCCAATTGAAGAACATGTATATATTTCCCTCGAGGGCATTCCCCTTCGTCCCGGAAATTCACTTAGCCCCCTCGCACGCTACCGCGGTAGTGGACACTCTCCGCTCTCTACATCCTCGTTCCACCACGGTTACCTGGATGTTGAGACCTTCTTCCTCTTCCCCAGGTTCTCCAGGTACTCCTTACCTACCCAGGGATTTATCCCACCTTCCTCCGCCGGCCTGCCTCCAGCGATCTCCGACCTCCAAACACCTCCCAGCACCCCCAGCCGAGCCACGAATGCTCAACCCTCGCCCCCTCGGCCCGGCTTTTCTGCCGCCTTTCCCTTCCCCTTGCCTCTTCCCCGCAGAACTCCGCTGCCGCGAGGGCCGAACCAGACAGGGGAAGGGGAGCGCAACAAAACCACGGGGACTTCCTCCACTTCCAGATCCCCCGCCATCGTCCGCTCCAGATCGATCTGGAACTCCGGCCCGGAGTCTATTTCCAGGTCGATCTGTGGCGGCTCGGCGGAGGATATTCGGTGGGTGGAGGCCCACCAGTTCTCGCGAGCCCCTGAGCTCCTCCTGGAGGCGACAAGCGGACCGGGCCAGGGAACAGTCACGTCGGTGCTCGGAGGAGAAGAGGGAGTGTGGTGAGGCGAGGGTGTTATATAAGCGACCGTTACGTCAACCGCCACGCTGGGAATTCCCGCTTCTCTCCTGATACTACCCTCCTGAGGGGGAGCCGCCTGAGCTCGGAAGTTCGAGGCATGTGAACTCCGGCCTCCTCTCCACGGCCTGGCACTTGACCTCCGATAGAGGTGAGTGTGGTTATGATAGTGCCGGTGGTGGTGGTAGACGTGTCCCACCGGCCCAACAGGAGCAGAGAGCGAGTGGCGGAGGTACGCTGGAGGCGGTGTCTCTGTTTTCACTTCCTCCCATTCAGGTGCTGTGGTCTGGGGAGGAAGAAATCCCTCCAGCTGCTGTAACGCCGCCATCCGCTCCCTGTGCCTGCGCAAGAGGTCAGTATTCTGGAGTTCCAGGACCGCAAGCGCGATTTCCTCGTCGACAGGGGAGAGGCGGCGGGGGCGGTTGGCAGCGGGCGTGCGGGTGGCCACGGATGGGCCGCCAGGGGGCATCGAGGTGAGCTCTATGGCAGCTGATTGTGAGGGGGAAGGGTGCGGATTGTGGGTGGTGGTGATGTTGACGTCCGATGGGAGGCGGAGGTGTCCTTGCCGGCTATGGGGAAGAAGGTGGAACCGGCTGTGATACCTGTGACGGAGCCGCCGGCCGATGAGGGAGAAGCTGGGGGAGGAGAGGATGTTAGCGGGGGCCTTATATACTGGTGACAGACACCCACTAACAAGGGGGGGTCCTCGCGGCGCTATACGAGTAGTGATAAAAAAAACGGGGGAGGGAGGGGAGGGGTGAGTCAGGTCGGTGAATCGGAATGCGAGCTTACCCTATTGCTGCCACGATGATCACCGCGAATGGGATGACCACAATCAGCCAGAGGACCAGACCGCCCATTGTTGGTGCTTGTATCTAAAACAAAAACAGGACGCAGGCAAAGCCGGGATGAAGTTAGCAATAAGATGGAGAGGGTTGATGCGGATTCAGAGGCACAGCGGAGCAAATGAAGAGTTGCAGATGCGCTTTAAATCTGAAGAGGAACCGGCAGAATGAGAAGGAACGGGATGACTCGACCTACATATATATATATGCGCAAGAACTTGTTCCACGTCCTGCTGAGTTAAATCTTCTGATCCTCAGCAATTGGTGGTACCGGCTGGGCGTCATCATCGATTTGCCGCTTGCAATCGGTACGACCTCCGAGAGGGATATTGGGCTTCTAGCAAGGTTTGGAGGCGCAAACCTTCGCAGGCCGAAACTTGGGCTCGTGTGAAACCTAAAGCCACAGTATTCTGCGTGCGACTGCACAGCGGATGTGAGGTAAATCTATTCTTGGAAACAGGAAAAAGAATAACAAGAGGGAGAAGTAAAAAGAGAGGAAACTAGGAAACAAAATAAACCAAAAAGGCAGCGAATAGGGTGGGAGAGATGAAATGATGCAAAAAAGTACTGAGAGGTCGTGCAAAGGTTCATGGTCTTATACAAACTGTTGGAAAGTTACAGTACGAGGTATCCTGCTGCTTTTCGTGTGGTAGTGGCATGGTATAACCTACTACTGTGGTAATGATATTATAAAAAAAAAAAAAAAAAAAGGTACTACTGTGGGTGCACAGAGATGGAGGTCAGCGGAGTTGGGTGATGCGGGAAGAGAGGGCTATGAGAGGTCTAAATGATGTTCAATGAAGGATTAAAAAGAGATGTCGATTTTCGAAGGGTATGTACTCAGACGACAGCCCAAGAGGATACCAATACAAAGATACACGTGAAGCTGCATTTGAAACTCCGGATACCTCTTTCCCCCGGACCTGGAGTACGAGCAGCTCCTGGAGATACGCGGTGAGGGCACATGAATACAAAAACAAAAAAAACTTCTCTATAGTCTCTATTACCTTCGGACCCTATTCCCTGCCGGGCAAACCGGTATGAAGCATATGTGAGAGCGAAAACTGAGTTTTTGTGCTCTCCAAACAAATCCCTCATATAATGAGTCGATATGTTCGTCTTCGCAATTGTTGCACAGCATTAGGCCCAGTTGGGTGTCAGGGAGTACGAAGGTTAGATCCTGCGCTTTGGTTACGCCGTGTCGATGATGGAATTGAGATAGGTCGATAAGGTTTTCTTTCTTTTTGCGCAGGCTAGGTGAGAGAGAGGCCTTTTATATACTTAATGCGGATATAACGGAGTTACTGTGGCCTCGTGTTGGATGGAGAATTTACTACCAGCGGGACGTCATGGGATCCTGCCGCTAGTGGTGATGTGATCGGGAAAGTGGGTAGACGCAGTTAGTGGGAGTGTGGCTACGGCTTTCTCAAGTATTGGGGTCAAGGGCTAAGAAGAATTCGACTGTCGGGAGCGGAACTCAACTGGCAGGATGGAGCTGTCGTGGGAGGGCAGTTCCATATCACTCGCGCAGAAGCTATACGGAGGAGACGGGCTCTAAAAAGTCTCTTCTTTGCGCGTCCATTGTACCAGCAGCGGAGGATACCGTTTCGAGCTTCCGCTTAGTGATGGTTATTAATACATTCTCTCCCATCACTAGGACGAAGAAAGGGGGAACATCACCCATTAACACAACCAGCCACACCGACACCGGCCATCGTTAACCTAACAATACGAAGCAGCGAAGGAACCCCAGAGAGGATGAGAGGATGGAAGGCTCAGTTACAACAATACGAGATTGGGAGATCACAACACCACCTAAAGGGCCCAAAAGGTAAAGCGAGAGCCAACAAAAAGGCCATGCCAAGGGTGGCAAAGAAGGGCGGTGAAAGCGCTCCCCAGCATAACACCGCGCCTCCACAGAACGGCGAGAAAGCCGTTTTTTTTTTTTTTTTTTTTTTTTTTTTTTTTTTTTTTTTTTTTTTTTTTTTTTTTTTTTTTATATCATTTATCGCATGCCGCCCTAAGGGCTATGGCGATGTTATGCTAAATAAATAAAAGAAGGTTAAAAAACCACAACAGAAACATTCCCGCCTAAAAACACCAATCCTAACCCCACTATCCGTTCTGACTTAACTACATGTGATACCCGCGGACTCTTCACTATCGCGGGTGGCGCCCGGTACAATCCCCTACTCCCGTCCTCTCTCCGGCTCATACCGGACCGACTTCAGCCATCGCCCGCTAAGTCTCACCTTGTCAACCTCCATTTCCTTGTCCAAGTACACCACCACCGAACTCGTCTTCTTGCCCTCCCCTTCCAAAATCGTCTTCCTCCTCAGCCAGCGAATCCCGGTTATCCTTCCCAAATCCCGGTTCGCGGCTTCCAGCCACGCCTTCACCTTTCCCAAGCGAGAAAGCCGTCCCAGCCGTCACACCAGTTCAGCAGACACCACAACAGCAGAATGACAAGGAAGAGGATTCGGCCACCGTGAACATCCCCCAGCAACACGCACACCCAGCGCCGACAACGAGCGAAAAGAACCCGCAAACAGGCCCCAAGACAAAAAAATCAGCACCTCCACCGGACGAGAGCAATTTGGGAGGAAACCAGCAAAAGACAGAGAGCAATAAACCGCCACTGGCAAAGAGAATATGGCAAGCCAGGATCGTCGGCACACAAAACTGGAAGGAGATTGACGAGGACCCGGCCGCGAGGAGCCTCACCGAACACAAGAAGATGATGAGAGACAGGATAAACAAAAACCTAGGACCAGAAGCCCCATACAAAGTGAGATTCACGGTACTGGACCTGAACTTCCCCAAGGAGAGGATTCTACTCATCGAGGATACCTCACACAAGACAGGCCCTCGGAAGATGGCGCCGTTGGAAAAGGCCGAAAGGGAGGGACACCTGCATCTAACGGTAGATTGGGACAACAGGATGGTCGAGCTGGTCATGTTCGACATTAACACGAAGGAGTCACTACAAAGAATCGAGAAAGACCTGAAAATCGAGAATTCCGGGAGTCATATCGGCGAGAACGATAAGATGGCTGAGAGATCAGCAGATACCAGTTAAAGCCTCGAACAAGGCGGTATCAGTTTTCGTGACGGATGGTGTAGTGGAAACGCTAAAGTCGGGTCTGCTCTTTTGAGGTACAAAGGTCAAAATGTAGCTCAGGGAAGTCCTAGGAAAGGAGAACTCCGGCAAGGCAAGGAGATATATATACATAACACCGGACGGATTCTGCCGGTTCTTTGTCGTGGGGCAGGTGATCGAATGGGTACCCAAACAGAGGAATTTGCCGGAACATCTCAAAAGCTCACCCAGAACACGCTAGTTCCATGCGGGCCTCCTGGGGGGCAAGGGGCTGAGGGGCATGGAGGTGGCATCTAGGCGAAGGGGACGGCCCAGAGTGCCGGTGGTGCGGAGAAGAGGAAGAGACGACGAGACACGTGCTAGCGGAGTGTAGGGTATGGAGGCGGCGGTGGCCAGGAGGGGAGGAGCAGATTAGGAGGCCTCCACGGGGAAAGGAGGGGGAGGGGGACCCGCTGGGGGCGATGATGCCAATGCTGCGGCAAGAAAGCAGGACACGAAAGTGGCTGCGAAAGAGCAGAAAAGGCGGGCAACCGAGATACAACTAACACTACAACGTCCCCAAGGGCACCAGGGACAGGAGAAACGTCATGTTAAGGGTCGCCTACCAGAACGTTGGGAGATCGGTAATAAGCACCGATCTCGCGTTACGGGAGGCAGCGGAGAGCAAGGTAGACATTTTGTTCACTGGCATAGGCGAGAGGAACGACTTTTTACCCGGCGTTCTCGACAGTTTACACAGCACAACAGGAGAGAAGGATCGCAGCTTACGTTCGGAAGGATAAACTAGAGGGGGTGAAGGCGACAGGAGCAGGAGGGCACGCAGTAGTGGAAATGAAGGGCAGAAGAATAGCAGGAGTGTACTGGAACCAGGACGCCGACATGGACACGGATCGTCGAAGGCAGAGCCAGGAAAGAACTCCTAGATCTCATCTTGACCAGGGCCGGTTTGGGAGCGGTCGAAGGAAACGAAAGGGGAGTGGCAGTGGAATTAGACAGGTGTTGAGGTTCTGTCAGGAATCCGGTCGCCCCAGAGACGGGCCAGGAGAGGTTTATTAGTCTGAGCTGCGGATTCCCGCCTTATCCCTGGCTACGAGAACAGCCTTACCCATACTATCTGCATTTTGTCTCAACACTATTGTTAGGGCTCTTGGATGTTGGGGTGTTTGCTCGCACCAACCCTACTGTATTCAGAAAAAAGGCCGGAAAAATCATATCTATCGAAGCACGCACGAAAAGATGTACAAAACGGTTTTTCAGGTTAGAGATATCTGCAAAACCCGAAGGTTAGTCAATGGTAATGTATATTCACAAATTTGCACGCGGTAACATATAACACATTTGCACATAGTGACCTTCGCTGCCGAAATAATTCTTTCCTTCATTCACCTGTTAGACTATGTTTTTTTTTTTTTTTTTTTTTATTTTATTTCACGTGACCCCGCTTGTAGCTGTTCGCCATGGCAGGGCCGTTAGACTATGTTGAGCATACATAATATTGCATCACAAAAGCAAGTAGACTAAACTAGCAAGCAATAGAAATGGACTGCCAAAACACGTGACCACCCTCTTTTCCCAACCACCCCTTTTTCAAAGCCTGCGCCCCAGCTTCTGCGAACGTTTGAATCCTGTCACTTTGATCCTCCTTCGTTGCATGAGATGGATATATATGTATAGAGAGGCAATCTTTGAAATAGAACTGGAGCCTAGCGAGGCGATTTCGACCTCCGATGGCACACCAGGTCTGCACTTGCGCTCAGTTTTCGCTTCGGTCCAAGTGAAGGTGTGGCCGGCGAGGGGTTGGGCAGGCCAGTGCGTCCGCCTACACAGCATGCACATTTGTACCATCCGCCTTACAACCTGATTTGTAGCCTCTTTTCTTAAAAAGATCACGTAACCGCACTTGCAGCTGTTTGCCATCGCAGGGCAACCTCGGTGGTCTCATATCCAACTCTTGCCGAACGATTAGACAAACTATACATCGTCTATGGAACTGGGATAATTTGAGCCCTGGGAACCGGGAGGGTTTCAGGCCTGAGAGTTCAAGTCCGGGAATGGTCGGGCCAAGGAGATGGCAATATCAGTAAATGCATCAAAATCACTGGGTTGTAAAATTAATTCGTAGTGAGTGACGAAAAGGAAACAAAACAACGAAACCACAGATGCATTTTTAGTCTAGTAACCCTTCTTACATTACGCTTGCCTGTCAGTGCTCTCGCTGATGGCTACTCTTTGACCCTGTCAAGTGCCAGTAGGGCCTCCCTGCTACCTTTGCATATTACACGATACAACAGGGGTGCCAAGAATTCTGAACCGAAAAATATCCTGCATGCATTCCAATATCCAAAGATGTGGGGGAACTGCGTTGGTGCTAAGTAGCTAACTGTGTACGAGTACTGCTAATTTCTATTGAATTTAGCACTTACTTCGCCTTCCACGGGAGAGGGAAGGGGGGGGGGGTGTAGTGCAACTTGACCAGGGCATCAACACGATAGTCTTGCGGTAACCAAGCATTTCCACAATGATGAGCACTGCATTACCCAATCTCGTGATTTTGAAACTTGTTCGCAATTCTACAGTTACCAGCATGTAGACCCCGCCGACCGCAAAAGACATGTCCGAGTATATTATGCTTTTCTCCGGATACTATCCAGTCTGTCACTCAAGCGGAGGAATGTTTCCACAAAGCCAGGTCACGACGAGTTATGCAAGCAATCGCCGGAAAAACCAAATATAGGCGCAAAGCGATATTTGTAAATTATAAATTTAACTGCACACCGCCCGAGTCCCTGCCCGTAACCTCCAGCAAGACCTTGCTCCATTCCCGCGTGACACTATTCATTCAATCATTCCCTTACTCGTGGGCGGCGTAACCTCATATGAGAGCTGAGGGGTAAAGTCATCGTTGCATTCAGAACCTGAATGCCGCCCTGCTAGTGAGCAGCTTCTAAGGTCTGCTACCGAACCAGATGGAAATATTTGCATACTCAGTGAACGGTATTATTAGAGTCTGGGCACGAGAACAGGGATTATTCACCAATACACACAAAACGATCTGGGAGCAACATAAGTATGGAAAAAAGTACCCATTCGATGCGGCCTTTCAAATGCAGTACCGTAAAAATTCGTTCAAAAGGGACATTCCTTGAGGTATGTCTGGAGGCGGTAACCCCTAGTCTAGCACTTCTCCCGCTATAAGTCGCTTATAAGAAATGGTTTCAATAAGCTGAAGGCAGGCAGTACTACGAGATAGCATAACTATGTGAACACGAATCTACGGCATGTGTAAGCGCCACATAGTATGGAGAGCACTTGCAGTTTGAATAGTCCGGTTGCACTAGTGGTCAAGTCAATAACTGGTTGCGCATGCAGCAAGCAGTTGAGACAGCGCATAACTAATCAGCAATGTCATATTGGTCGACCTTCTTCCTTGCTATGATAGCCTCGTCTGTTATATATAAGACACCAAAACCAAAGATTGATTACATAACACATATGCCAAGACGCTTCAGTAGCAACGCACTTATGTATTAAGCGCCTGGTTTGAGGCTAGCCTCGTCCCCAGGCCTGAGATTAGCTAATCGGATAATCACGTGACTTGCCAAGAACTGTAAACATACTAAACTGACATTCGAGGGTTTGGTTCTCGCTCAAGATAATTCATTGCTTACTAACCAAGTTACTAGTGTGTCACGTGCCACAGGACTAAGGGACGAGGCTACTTCTTTGCATACTCAGCACATTCACGCATGTACAGTTGCGTGCCCTCGCGCCAGTTCGCTTCCACATAACAGAATATTCTCGAGACATGCATATCTTCTTTTTTTCTTTTGTTTATTTCAGTAATCGCGTGCCGCCCTAGGGGCTATAGCGATATATGCATGTCTTCGGGTGGTCACCAGACATTCTAATAAGTAGCCCATCCACAATTTACTCTCGCCTTAGCTTGGCCTCTGCCGGTAAAGTATGTGTGAACGTTTTAGCATTGTCCAATGACAGCTGCGACGTCGTGATTCGGGATTAGCCGCCTATCTGCAAGCGTCAGCAGTGCATACTACAACATCATGGCCACTGATTTGCGTTGTAGATCTTAGTGGCCGCTGCTGCATCCATCAAACTTCAATCCTTGAGATTTCAGTACCTAATGTACTTCCCTTACACCTCGCCATAGCCTACCAGGCGGCACGCGAGTAATGAAATTAAAAAAAAAAAAAAGTACTTCCCGTACCTCCCAAATCCGCACTACAATCTCACAGCCATTCCATTTCCGCGCCTCCAGACCACATATTTGCCCTGCCTTCTCTCTGCTTACCGAAATCATAACTCGTCAGCGCTGCTCGGCTTTCATGCGTCGACGTATGAAGCCCCGTGCACGTGTTCTTGTCTGCAAGCCCTCGCGTACGGGATCCGCTAATAAACCCATTTAAAGGTCACTTACAAACGCGTTGATGCACAATGGCTACTCGAGTCACAATGGCCCCATTCACGCTGCGCTGCCCTGGTTGTTGTTTCGTTTGTGCGGACGAGCCCCCGCCCGCCAATCAGCAGACTCGGCACGGCGGCGACAACACTTCAGGTTTGAGCCCTGATTTTGCCCGGCCCACACTCACAACACCCCACTGCCACAATTCCCGGCACAACATCTTCACCGCCATCTCTTTCCGCAGCAGCACTCGCAGCGCAACGTAGGTATCGACAGCCAACGGTAACCCGTATCTACAGCTCGGCCTTCCCCCAATTGTTGGTGGAATCTCAGTCCTGACTGCGACTTATCTGGATCCTTACCCTTTTGTCATTCCTTTTCTCAAGCTACATTTCCGCTCGTCCCCTGTCTTTATACTCTCACTACTAGTCAATATCATCAATAACAGGGCAATTCTCACTCTCTTCCCCAATTCGTAGAAGAAGCCCAGCAAAGACTGCTACTTATCTACCTTCTGTTACCCTTTCGAACGCTCATTTGAAATCTACACCCCCCACCTATCTCTATCCTATCTATCCTCCTTTCGACATATCACGTTTCTCATATTATCCCATCTTAAGCGGGATCGTCGAGTCGACAAACAAGTCCTCTCAGTGACTCAAGTACTCTGCCTTGTTCTCAACTAATTGATTCGAAAACGGAAGAATCTACAAAAAACAAACATATCGTACGTCCCCCCCGAGCGCCCGAGTCTTTCTTTGCTTCCCACAAAAAAATCAAAGCCAGTACTAAGACATCCTCTCGCTCTCTTTAGACAATATTGACCAAAGACTGTTACTCATCTACCTGCTTAATCCTTTGGACCCGTCCATTCTCATCTCGACCATCGCCAGAGGGACTCTCAAGTCAACGAGGAACTCTCTGAATTACTCATCTTACTTTCGTTGTTCTCTGCATATCGATTCAAGTACTCCGAAACCTACATCTCACGTTCTCAGAGCGCAAGTCAATTGTACTGTAGGTACCCATCTCCGCCACTAGCGTCCCAGTTTTCCATCTGCACAAAATCATAAAAACGTTTCACTAACACATTCGCGCCCTCTGCAGACGCTCACTTTCGTACAAGAAAGAATTGGAGAATACATCAATTACAACTGCAAACGATCGAATCACGATGCAGCTCACACCACCTCCAACTCCTCCCTATGCTGGGCCTGCTGTACCCCCGGCCAACGCGGCAATGATGGGGACCCAGAATCATAACAATAACAATCCTAACAACTTGAATAACAATAACGCCCAACCCACCAGTTACGCCCCCGCGGCTCCAATGGCCCCGGCCGTCTCTCACAACCAACAGAACGGTGCCAGTAGGGCTCACAACCCCATTACCAGCAACTACGGACACCCCGTCGCTGGCCCCTCTCGCCCCGCTCCGCAAAACCCTACGTCCTACATCCACAACAACATGGCCCGCTTGGCCTCCTCCTTCTCTTTAGCCCCTCCTTCTAACTCAGGTGGCACTCTGACCACCGCAACTAGAGTCACCTACGGTACCACTGCTATGGTCTGCAAGCGAAAGCTTTTCACAGAGCAGCCCAGTCCAAACAAGAGGCTGAGGCTTCTTGAAGTTATGAAGGTGTATGGGCTTCCAGCAGACGAGGGCGCGACAAAATCGGATACAGAGTTGCCGGCAGGCGAGTCGCCCCCGTGGGTGAAGCGGAGGGGGAGAATTCCGGGGGCGGTGCAGAATCAACGACAAGCACAAAGACAGGGTCAGATTCAACACATTCAGCAGCCCCAGCAGCAGCAGATTTTGCAGGGTCAGCAGCAGCAGACTCAGAAGGCTCAACAAAGACAAAACGAGCAAGGCAGTGGACGGTCAAGACATGGAGGAAGAGTGAGGCGCCCCGTCAATTGGCCTAGATACGGAAGCCCAACTGCAAGCGGCAGCGGAACTGCAAGGACATCTGGTACGCGCACAAACACGACTTCCACTTCTGCGGAGGTCAATCCGAAAGGTCCCCAGTTTAAGCAAGAACCGGGGCGTGCTCAGGCTCCGGAAATCAAACCGGATACAGAAATCAAGCCAGACCCTGAGGTGAAGCAAGAACCAACGATTAAGCAAGAACCAGAAAGCCAAAACAGCAATGGCAAGGGACGTGCCCAGGCTCCGAAAATTAAACCAGAGCAAGAAACCCCACCAGAGCCGGAAATCGCACCAGAGCCAAGAATTAAACAAGAACCAGAAAGCCAACGTAACAATGGAAGGGGATATGCTCAGTCTAGGGAAATTCAAACAGCTCCACAAATCAATCCAGAGCCAGAGGTCGCACCACAAGGCCAAAATGACAATGGTGCTCAATCGCCAAAAATCAAACCGGATCCAGAGAGCAGGCAAGACCCAGAAATTAAAGTAGAACCTGAGGTCAAGCAAGAGCCAAAGGAGGAGACCCCGGAGATCAAACAAGATCCAGGGGAGCCCATGGACGATTTTGCTATCAGAGCAGCTGCACAGTTTGCTGCGATCATCGCGCCATTGACAGCAGAAGAACTTTCCGCTGCACTCGCGCCGTTGGTTGGCGCCCCAATACCACCAATGCCACCAGCTACCCCACCTAGAAGAGCTGGACGTCCGTCTCGCGGCAGACCTAGGAATTCTCCTATGACGTCGCCTGAATTCGTTAGAAATATGGGGCTGCCGGCTAATCCATTCTTTTTCAAAAGACGCTTGACCGTCGCGGAAGTCAATCGTGAAGTTAGGGCTAGGAAGAATTCCTACAGTCGCTCGAGCGGGGTAGTCAAGCGGGGGGGGGTTCTGGGAACGGGTGATGCTCAGGTATGTGCATCTTTTGATTTTCTCTTTGTTTATTTTGGTTTGGTCGGATGGATGTGGTACTGATGAATGCACAGCTCGAGCCTAAAAGACTCCGAGAATTTTTGAGGTACGGAATGCTGGACAGTGAGGACCGACAATTTGATAGGTCTATTGATAGACCGACTTTGGTAAGTTTTTCCTTCTCCCTTCAACTCCAGTATGCACTCGTTACCCTCAACGCCTCGATGCTAATTTGTTGGCTTGAAATCATAGGAATCTCCTTGCAAAATGCACATGAGAAACCGCAAGATCTATCGCGCTCGCAGGGCGGGGGCTGCCGCCGCGAATATCGCCAACGTAAACAATGACGATAACTACGACCATTACAGCGATATAATTGATGAAGATCCTGCGAATATGCCCGACGCAGGACATGACGCCGATGTCGAAGATAACGCTGATTCTGATATGGAAGTTGACGACCACAACACCAATGTCAACGAAGACGTTGAAACCGAAGACTCTGATATGGGTTTCCACGACGTCAATGACATAGTGAACGATAACCGCATCGTCTATCAAGACGTCAATACCAGGTCCCGAGCTCCGGCGATCTCTAACTTTACCTTTGACGACAACGCCAGCTACGACGACGACGATTTGGACGTAATCACAAATAATCAGGAAACTAGGCTAAGGTAAGCATCCATCCTTTTTCGCCGCTTACACATTCACCGCTATACTTATGCTGAGAAAACTATACAGGGCCCTATTCCAAGCTCCCGCTCTCCAAAACCCGATTCCTCAGCCGGCTGAGGAGGTGGTAAAAGAGGAAGTGGAGGGGAAGGATGCAGAAATGTCCGGAAGCGACTGGTATGGCCGGTACTCGCCGACGTCGCCGGACCTGAGAGATTATCCGGATTGGCAACCACCAACGTCGCCTGGCTGGAGGTATTAGTTCGGGAGCTTGCTTTACTTACAAGTGGAGTGTGGGGAGGGATAGCCGGGATTTTGGTGATGTTTTATTTGCTCCTCTGTTCTTCTTTCTTTGCTTACGTTTTCGTTTTCTTCATTTTGAAGATGATGATGATGCTATGCTGAATTAAGTGGCCCTGAACAGATCTCAGCCTTCATCTACTTAGCGACTACAGTTCAGGGACTATATCTGGGCTTGGGACACCCATCTATAATTTCCGGGACTGGAGATTGCCAGGGGTGCGGGTGGAGAGGAGTAAGGGTTGATTAGTCGGATTTATTGGCTACCCGGAAAAAGGTTTCTAAGGTCTTTTTTGCTGCTGTTTGTTCTTATTACCTCTATTGTGCAGTTACAGCTTCAGATTCCTTCCTCCTATTTTCTTCCCTTTCATCTTCCTACTTTCCGTTCTCACAAACCCACGTACCACAAACACCAAAACACCAGCCCCATTGACCCACAACTCACTCACACTGCACGCTTGGAAGGGACGCCAAGTGCGTAGCTGCTGAGAGAGTGACGGGGGATGAAGGGATGCTCTGTACGGTTTCGGGGAGATTGAAAAATCTATACCAAACACCAACCTCATCGACAGACACAACTCACACTGCACATTTGGAAGGGACGCCAGGTGGGTAGCTGTTGAGTTAGTGGCAGGAGATGAAGGGATGCTCTGTGCGGTTCAGTACGGGGGTTGAGAAATCATGGGGAGACGGGAGAGCTAGGTTGTGCTTTGGTTGTATGGATGGCTTTGCAATAAGCAAGCTTCGATTTCCTTATATTCGTTCTTGCTTAGCTTTGCTACTTCTCATTTCTTCCTAATTTCCTTCATTTCGCTGCCTTTCTTCTATATCCTGCCTCTATACCATAGACCACCCCCAATCTCCCCACCCCTCGCACTGCACATTTGGAAGGCACGCCAAGTGGGCAGCTGTTGAGTGAGTAACGGGAGATAAAGAGGATACTTTGTATGGTTTGGTGGGTGTTTAGATGGAGATTGACATGCGGAGAAAAAGGAGACGGGGGCGCTGGGTTGCTTCCAGATGAATTCCTTGAGTTACGTTATGCTTCTTTGAGGTTTGTTCGCTTGGATGGGGATGGGAGGTAGGAAAGAGTGGGTGGAATATGATGGAAGAAGCTCCAAGCAGTTTCTGTCAGGACAAGTTGAGGTAAGCCAGATTCCTCACCGGTTGACATATCTCGGACTAATTGGACTCAACATAGGGAAAAATTTCGACGGGGAAAACTGGTAACCCCTGATGGGTCCGATGTTGATGATGGGGGGGGGGGGGGAAATGATTTTCCCCCCCCCCCTTTTTTTGTTTGTGTGTTTTGAGCTTCTAGTGTACGGCTGTTTTGTGTACAGTTTGTGTGCTTTAGTTATCTTGTGCTTTAGTTTTCCTGTGTCCTATCTCGTTCGTTTTCTGGTTTTTCCTGCTTTTGTCTGGTGTAGCTTTGTCAATGTCCTTTATAGGTTGTTATGAATGTCCATTTTTGTTTTTTGTTTTGTGTACAGTTTTGTGTACTTGTCTTTGTGTACTTTAGTTTTCTTGTGTCTTATCTCGTTCGTTTTCTGCTTTTTCCTGCTTTTGTTTGGTGCGGCTTTGTCAAGGTCCTTTTTAAGTTTTTATTTTTATTTTTTGTTTTGTGTACAGCTTGTGTACTTGGCTTTGTGTGCTTTAGTTTTCTTGTGTCTTATCTCGTTCGTTTTCTGGTTTTTCCTGCTTTTGTTTGGTGTGGCTTTGTCAAGGTCCTTTTTAAGTTGTTATGAATGTCCATTTTTGTTTTTTTGTTGATGGACTCGGTTTTGTGCGTCTGAATTAAAACACAAGTTGCAGTATCTCTCGTCATTAACTATTATTGGCCGGATCATCCCAAACTCGATTTTGTTAAGTGCTGCTGGAGATCTCGCTGGCAGGACTTTACTGATTCCTATACGTCTCTTTTATATTGGAAAGTGTAGATGGTTACGTTATAGAGGGATTTAACACTGTCTTGCAGTGCCCCTGCATCGCGCTCTCCAAGACCCTCTGGCTGCGAAAAGCCGAGCGCAGCGGGGGTCTTGATTCTTATGTTGGCAGTGCATTTTGCCTAGCAACCGAGTTCTCTAGCCAAGCGCTAAGCACACCTAGCTAGCTACGGTTTGTACTAGGTAGATCCACATATAGTCTCGTATCCACATATATGGTACTCAGAGCACAAAAATATCAAGATACACGTAGAACGTAATAATCAAGCACAAACTTCTTCATACTCCTTTATCATAGATAAATCCAATTTGTACTTAACCTCATATATTCCGATGTATACAGCATATCTAAAAATACTTCCATATACTGTATAAGGAGTAGTTTCATATATTAGTTCTATACTTAAGTCTTATGCTAATGTTCATGTATGAAGTAAGGTCTGTATTAATTTCAAAGTTCCCGTAGGCTTGATTCTCAGAACAATAGGTATCTTTCAGCTTAGGTACTATTAAGAATACTGCTGGGTGCTTGCCTTCAAGCGCTGGGGGCTTCTACAAGTAGAAGCCTTACTATAGTCTCGTAACCAGACGGTGACTAAAACGGTTGGACGAAATGTCTCTGTCCAGTCACTTTTTCTGACTGGATGTCGGTAGGGGTAAGCGATGCTAGCTATATATGTATTTAAACGCGACCGCCAATCTAGTAGTACGTACAACACATGTTCAGATCCATGCCCACCGTTTTCTAGGGCGCTGCCAGGCCACCTACTCCATCCAATACTTGGATATCTACTTCGGTACTGTATCCTCCTTAACTGTCCTGAAAGAGTGCAGAACAATACGCTCCTGCATTCCTTAATACTGTATTCCGGCGTTTCAGTTACTCTCCTCCGTCAAGTCATGAACTTTCTGGTGCTTCAGCCACTTTCAGCCGAGCGTATGGAATGATATCGTCCCGAGTGTGATTTTCAGCAATATCATCACATTCTTGAATACCGAGCTACTTACTGCCGAAATCAAGAAGCCTTGAGAAAGTGCATAGGCTTGTAGTCGGGGTCTCGGTTTAGCCCATAGCTTTCCCCCTTTTCAAATATGCAGCCGGCAAAAGCGGCAATGAGTTCACGTGCACGTAGGAGTGATGCGGACATTGTCTTTTTTTTTGTTTTTTTTTGGGTCAAGTAGCCCCGCACACAGGCTACCAGCCTACGGCAGGGAAAGCAGATGTTGTCGGCAATTTTGAAAATACGTGGGTGTGAAGCGAGCCGATGTGATGCGATACGAGATGAGGCAGTAGGAGGTGAGAATTTGTGAGCTGAAGCAATACCAGTGGGTAGAGGTGAGGTCGCATGAGAAGCATCGACCAATTTCTTTTTTTCCAATCTATCCTTGCATGGATCTGAGCATGGATTTGTACGCACTACTAGAATGGGCGTCGCTTTAAAATACATATACGGTATGGCTAGCGTCGCTTACCCCTGCCTGCATCTGGTCACGAAGCTTGTCCCTGAGACTTGGATCTAAAGGGGGCCAAAATCACACCTGCGGGGTAGTACTAAGTCTTAGATTCAAATTAGCCGACTGGAAAATACATAAGGATCATGAAGCAACATATAAAGTGCGCAGGGATACGTATTGTTTTTAACCTCTCTTATTCTCATTCTCTTCTTATCAACTTCAGCATAAACTACGTACAATATGCGTTTCCTAACACCCGTATATATAGACATGAGCTGCCAGCAAATTGGTGGAAGTATGACGTTGCTAATTCCTATATCGCATCACGTAGAATTACCGCATACCATGATCTCGGCCATGATAGATTCACGTGATATGTCCCGTGATGCTCGTTGCATAATCAACAACAAATCAAGACCTTCGCTGCGCTCGCCTAACAAGGTCTTGGCATGAGACCAAAAGTCCCCGCTTCTGCGGGAATTTTCCGTAAGTGACAGGGATTTTTCCACAGGTGCGCCTGACCCGGTCAGTGACGTCACCTGAGCCTTCAGCCGCCACCGGCATACATACCGGTACGTGATGAATGAACCAGTAGGAGAACAGCAACAGCTATTGAGGGGTGAGTCACGCATATGCAAGTTAATCAGGATTGCATATGAGTGGCAAACAGATGTGAAATATTTTTTTTCCAACGAGTAAGATACGCGCAATTGCGTTTGTGTGTTGGGGGCAAATTTTGGAGGGGGGTAGGTTTATTGTCTATCTGTCCTTTTTTTTTTTTTTTTTTTGAAAATAAGGTGCCGGCGGGTTGTGCTGCTTCTTGGTTTTTTTTCTCCCTCCTCAGCAAGCGGAGCGCACCTCGAACAGCAAAGTATTCAGATTCTTCGACGCCAATATCTATCTCTCAGCAGCGCGCGCCGACAAGTCAAGTCTATCGACTCTTGCACCCAGTTAATTTCCGTCCGTATGCCCCACCCACCCCACCTCACCCACCCTACCCACCTACCCCACTTCCCATCAACTGCTTGCTTTGATTTATCCGGAGCGAAAAACTCACCAACACCGACCGAGTGATCCAGTTCTTTCAATCGCGTTGCGCACAACGATGCCGGCTGCCCGCAGGTCCACTCGACTCGCCGCAGCCGCCGCAGCAGCAGCAACAGAGAAGCATCACTTCACCCGGAGTGCTACCCGCGCCGCCCGCGCGAATGGGGAGGACATCCAGCCCCGCTTTCTGAAAGTAAACACTCCGAAGCGCGTAAAGAGGGCTCAACAGTTGCGGAACGATGGTCTGCCCAACGCCGCACTGTTCTGGTTTGCGCAGGAGGGGAGGGCACCCATCGTGTTCCCTGGCGCGTATTCCGAAACTTCGGGGATGGTGCAGGACGGGGAGGAGATACTGGTTATGAATGATGCTGATGTGAGTCTCGTCGTCCTTGATGAGGGATGCGTGGAACTAATGCATGGGGTGTATATAGTACGACGACATGCTTCAGTGGTCGCAACTTGACTGCGAGGAGTGGTTTACGAAGGCCGGGCTGGACGACAAGTTGGTGAGCACGTGGCTCGATGGGCTGGATGTAAGTTCTAAATCAACTTTCTTATACGTTAGTGCATGGAGTCGTTTGGGTGTACTGTATGTATGTATGTGAGCGTATGGCTGATAGATTTGAAAAGGAATCTCCGTGCCGGCGCGCGCTGCATCGAAACAGGAGGATGCGGGATTAGGACCACAATGCCAGGATGAGGTCGGCAATGCAGTGGCTGCCTGCCGCTCGCATCCATGCATGCGCAAGGTGTAGGTGGATGAGGATTGCGGTGACGACGGCGATGACGGAGACCACAAGTTCTTCGGCCAAAGACGAAACGGAACAACTGACACTGGGGTCGGCGGACGATTCACGGATGCCGCCGGCGGGCAAGAAGGGCGAGGAGGACCCACCAACTGAGCTGTCGGCCGCCGGAGGGGGGGGGGGGGGGGGGGGGGTTCGGAGGTTATCTGGTTCGTGTCTGAAGTGGGATTTTGCGTTCCCTTTTATTCTTTTCATCACAGGTGTACTGATTCCCGTCGTAGCCCATAACGTGGCATAGGCGGCATGCGAGTACTGTCAGCGTCTACCCGGAAAGGGGATATCTAAAGCGTATCACAAGCAGGGCGCTGGACTAGAGGGAAGAAGGAGCAAATAGCTGGAATTGATCGAGGTCTATGGAATCTGACTTTTCTTCAACCTTGTAGCGATGATTATTGTATGCTACAGAGAAGGCCTCCTCCTCGCCCCTCTTGATATACCCGTAATTCTCAAGTTACCCACTTCCCCTTTTTAGTCTCCCGGTTCTTCAACCCGCCGAACCTTCTAGTACCCTCTCCTCGGGCCCTCCTTTACCAGGGCACGTGAAATGCCAAGGTCCTCTCCAGGGTTTTGCGACAGCGCATGGATTGAGTGAGTGGCAAGAGCTGCGCCATTGGGTGGCAAGGGTACGTTCGATATTGATTGTTAAGCATAGCTAGCATAAGCAGTAGAATATACAGTAGGCATGCGCGGGGGGCTGGCTATGTAAGGAGGGCCTTCTACCATCGAGAGATGTCCCAAGTTACACCCTACATTATCGTAGACACCGCAACATAATGATAATAGTAATAATAAGAATGGAGAAAGGACGCTATAGGCCCAGAGGAAAATGAGATATATTATGACGAAGACGGCGGTTGACGAGGACGGGAATCGTCTGGAGCCTAGTTGCAAAACGGGGTGCCTTACGAGGATAATGAAGAGGTGGACGAAGCCGCGCTGGACTCAGTTGACCCGCCTCGCGTGCGCCGAGTGAGTGACACCGCAATTCAAAGCAGGGAGTCTAAAGCGAGTTTCTCCGTCATGGGGGCAGGTTTTTCGTACGACGACGAGAGAGAGGAGCTAGTGCGGAGTTAGGAGGACGGGGGGGGTGGGAATGACGTCGGAGGTAGTTGGGCTTCCGCCGGCGGAGCCCCCCCGGACGGGGATGAGGGAGATCAGGGGGACGAAGTGTGTTTGTGGGGGAGGGCTCGCGCAAGCTAGAGGAACGGCTACAGTCGTGTTTGAGTGAACCGGACGACGACGGGGAGTGTCAGGCGCGAGATTTTCTCCGCTATCAGTGCCCCATGGGAATCAAACTTATCCAAATCATACTAGTAATTTTTATTTTCTGATTTTTTTTTTCCCGAGGCCGTTCAATACTCGTATGGAGCCCTGCTGGACTACCACGAGGCACGAATAATGTGCGTGAAATGGGTTACATACATATGTTGTATTGCGTAGCAAAAGCTGCAATGGTGCGAGATTGACATGCGATACAAAGAAAAAAAGATCATTGTGACAAATGGGAAGAATGTCGATTGATATATTTAGCGCTATCCTAATACAGGAGAGCCACCCTCGTTCATCTCAGGTCAACTGCTTTTGCGGTATAGCAAATCGTCAACTGTTAACGAATCTTGAAACCAATAATCACGTGTAAGTATACATTTGCATCTGACCTCCGCTGTGTTGCCTTTTGCTGGATTGAGCAGGTCAGTGGGCACTATGGTGATCCCGCATTGCGTGACTGAAAGAACGCAAGAAGCTCTGCAGCAATATGGGTTTCCGTTTTGTGACGGGCTACGGGGAGCGAGGGGGCGGTACAGTGATCAGGCATATGTATCGTGGAAGTTGACGAGTGCTTTGCAGCTGGATACTGTGGATGACGACTGTCACGGTATTACTCGTGGGTGGGGGTGGGGCAATGAGCCTGGGCCGGGCCGGGCGGGAGTGCGGTGTGCTGCAGAGCGTTCAGGAGAGCATTCCCCCTCATTGAGACGTCAATGTACACTGCATCGTATCCCGCACACCCGCCCGGCCTATACAACGAAGACACAGACCGCAGCTCGCCTGGTCTGTCGGGCCAGCCGGCGTGCGCAGAAGCAAGCCATTTGGCCAATGAGTCGTGCTTTGGCGTTATATACGTTAGTTGTGCGAAGCAAGGCTATGTACGCGCAAAGTCGCGTTTGTGTGTGCGGGGGGTGCGGAGACCTGCGGTATTTGTGCCGTGACTGTCTTTTTCCATTTTGTGCGTGCGGGTGGGTTGGGTGTGTGTGCTGTTGTGTTGTTTTTTTTTTTTTTTTTTTTCCAGGTGGTAGTTTCGTTTTTTTGCAAGCGCTATCGTCGACGGCCTCTACAACTGTCAAGTATCCAATTCCAATCCTCACAGCAGCACAGCCAGCCTCCTATTTATCGATTACTTGAGCTATCATCCCAATTTCTTGACCGCAGCGCGTAGGTCTGCAAAAATCAAGTTTCTATCGAACATACAACTCCCAGTCAATTTCAGTCCGTATAGTTACCCACCCCCACTCCCCATTGTGCACAAAAAGCAGGTCCTCTAACCGCCGACCGCAGTTTTCCACACACACACACACACACACACACAAACGATGCCTGCTATCCGCAGCTCCACTCGACGCGCCGCAGCCGCAGCCGCCGTAGCGAAGCGGCCCTTCACCCGCAGCCTTGCGCGCGCCGCCCGGGCCAATGGGGAGAATGTTGAGGCCCGCTTTCTCAAGCTCGAGGCGCCGAAGCGGGAGAGAAGGAGGCCGAAGAGGAAGCAGTGTTCTGAGGCCCCGGTGGATCCCGTTGCAGAGGCCGGGGATCAGCAGAATGATGTTGGGCGGCCCAATGCTGTGCAGATCGAGTTTGCGCAGGAGGTGAGGGCGGTACTGGAGCCCCGGCCCGCAGCTGCCGGCAGACGCTCGAGTCACGGCCGTGGATCGACGGGCCGAAGGGAAGGGACGGGGAAGAGGAAGGGGAAGGGCAAGGGCAAGGCTCAGCAGAGGTCTCCTCCACCGACACCAGCCGCCCCAGCTGCTCCAACCCCGCCATCCCAGGAGCCTCCCATCAAGCAAGAGCCCATATCTCCTTCTGCTCTAGAGCCACTACCAACCACAACCACCAACAACAACGATGACAACAACAACGATAACGACAACGATGACAACAACAACGATGACGACAACGACAACCCGTCACCCCGCTCGACCACAGTTCCCCATCCCCGCTCCTTCGCGGAAACATCCAATTAGTGCCCTCGCCCCTCACGACCCCGAACGTCTTCCCTGGTGCCCCCGCCCGAGACCCGTTCCGCCGCTCTAGCGCATACTCGCTCTCCTACGCAGTGCACCGCAACTTGCAGGACGGCGGCGCGTATTCCGGAGAATCGGGGATTCTGAAAGACGGGGAGGAGATGGAGGTTATGGGTGATAGGGAGGTAAGTTCTCGGGTGTGTGCTTGAGCGCGGGTTAGTGTGGACTGATGAATGGGGGGAGATATATAGTACGCAGCGATGATTTACTACTCGCAGCTGGAATGCATGGAGTGGTTGCGCCAGGACGGCGATGAGATGGCGGAGGCGTGGCCACAGATGAGGAAGAGGCAAAATGTAAGTTTTCGATACCCACGATGCCATCTTTCGGTGCGTGTGTAAGGATGTGTGCGTGAGACTAATAGAATTTGATAGGAAACCCCGTGCCGACGTCCACGGCATAGAAAGAGGAAGGTGGAGACGGCGGAGGAGTTTGAGGCCAACAAGAGGTGCGTGCGATGTTGGGGTGGTGCAAATTAACATACTGACAATTTCGACAGGCCTTGCCCGGATCGTCCATCCCTGCGCTGGGCGCGACGCGGTATGCCGGTACAGCAAGTGGTTCAGATACAGACACAGGGTCAAGAACAGGGCGGTGAGAGTGAGAACCGCAATGCGGCGGCTGTCACGACTCCTCCCATGCGCAAAGTGCAGGTGGATGAGGATTATGATGAAGATGACGATGACAGGAGGCAGGCGCGTCGGCCGCCAATAAAGATTTACGAGGACTACGATGACGGAATGGAAGAATGGTCGCTGGAGTCAGTGGAGCCTCCGCCGGTGCCGCCATCGTCGCCCGTTTCTCCGTGGTGTAGTCCAGCAGGAAATAGGGACTATGATGTCGAAAACGACGTTGATGAAGAGCAAGAATGGTCTGGGACTCTACAACTAGGGAGCCGCAGAGTACCAGTTTACGACGATTACGACGACGGCTACAAAGGGGATGAATCGAGGGTGGAATTAGGCGACCGTGCACCGGTGCCGCCGTCGTCGGCAGCTACACTACAAGGGGTGGTCGGGGATGGGGACGAGGAGATGAGCGATGATATTTTGGAGGAGGAGGACATCGTATTTGACTTGTATGATTACTCGACTTCCGAAAACGATGATGACGAGGGACCAGACCTAGTGCAGATTTACGAGGACGAGGAGGTGGACGAAGAGGCGCGGAAGGCAGTTGACCCTTCGGTGGCCGACGTCTCGGACGGGGACGGAGATACGGGCGATGATGTGCTAGAGGAGGAGGACGAAGTCTCGTTCAACTCTCGTGACGCTGCGGGGACGCGGTACAGGCTGTTACAGTCGCGTTTGACTAGACAGGACGAGCATGAGGATGGTGTCTTATGAGCGTGCTGTGGCGGAGGGAGGAGGGAGCGGAGGGTACATGAAATAACAAAACCATTTTTCGGTCATGCATTGCACAGTTATGGCTGGTGATCTTGCTCGGCGCTCGAAGGAGTCACGGAACACTGATCACCCTGGGAAGGGACGCCCAGCGGTGTGAGGGATTTTGTTGGCTCCGGGGGCTACCCTACAATTGGAGGTTGTTATTTTTGATTCGCGTTGCTTGGCTATAACATTTAGGAACTGCGAGTGAGTGAGAACTTGCACAACTCTGGGAAGGGACACTCGGTGGTTGAGGTAGTTTCGGATTCTTCTGGATGTTCAGTCTTGCGATTGCACGGTTGTGTGTGGTTGTTGATGTTGGCTTAGTGCTGGAAGGGGTGATGATATACTGAGCACCACGGGAAGGGACGCCCGGGGGTGGGAGGGATTTCATTTTTGCTCCGGAGTTGGGGGGGGGGGGATATTCATGGGCTTTTGGGCCTAAGGATTGGGAACTAGGAGGGTTGATACTTGAACAGCGCTGGGGAGGGACACCCGGTGGTTGGTGGGGGTCAATTTCTTCTGGTTGTCTCAGTTTTGTGGCTTAGAGGTTGTTTTGCTGTTCAGCGGGAATTGGAACAAACAATAATCGCCGCCTGACGTCACCTGACCGTGCATACATACCTGGCGTTTGGATACTGGTTGCCGGAGGTTGTGTCGATCGAAAGAAAGGAAGAAAACGTTAAGAGCATGAAAGTTTGGGAAATGGGACTTTTTCAAGGATGCTGTCCATTGGATGGGGAGTTATTGGAAGTGAAAGCTCGCGATGGGAGGGGAAGGGGTGCAAGGTATGTTTGGATTTTGTGGGATTTGAGGTTGGCGTAGGGGTGTGCTGATGTAGCGGGGTATGTGGGGGCCTAGGTTATGTTTCTCGCACGCCGTGCCGTTTTGGGGCAGCCTCAGCGTAAGCGGGTAAGCTGAGGTTACGTTGTCGGTGGGCTTGCGGATTTAGAGAATTTGCTGACCTTGCAGATGTGCTTGCAGCGTGTGTGTTACTTCAGGAGACTTTCCACAAAAGGGGTACCAAAGCGATTGAAAATATCTGGAAAAGCGAGCTGAGGTGAGGGGGTGATGTAAAGGTTAGAGTGGTGTTTATTTCCGTACTGACTTCTGATCAGAGAATGCGATGCTGTCGCATACAAGGTGTTGAAGGAAGGCAACGCCTAGGTATCAGGGTAACAGGTACGTTACGCTTTCTCTGCTAGCTTTTGGGGGCTAGACATTACTGACGCGGGGAACTTGCAAAGCCGGTCTACGCGGTGGGATGGTTCATGGAGGATGATTAAACAAAAATCGGAAGCCGGACTTTAGGATTTGGGTCGTATTAATGCTCGCGGAGAAAAATAACGAAATATTCAGTTTCGTGGGAAGGGGACTAGATGGGGGGGAAGGACGATCATGGATACATGGATTTGGGTGTGCGGGGTTCTTTAAAAATATTATAGGGTAAGTTCGTGGATTTTATTTCTGCAATTTACATGTGTTGATCGGCGTACAAAGAAAGTGTGGGAAACTGAAAGACAGGAAGAATCAGGGTGATAGGGTAAGTTTAGACTGATGGGGCCTTGTATTTGGGATTGACGGTACGCAGAACGTTTTTTTTTTTGCCGGTGCTCGACTCTTGGGATTTGCAACACTACGGTCGCAACGCCATGAGATGATAAACCGGGGTGTTAACTGGATGGAGGTTGTGAAGCAGGAGACGGCGGCGATTAAAGTTTCTTTTGCCCTTGAACCTTCAGTTCGGGGACGACTGCTGGGGCGGGGGTACGGGACTGGGGTCGTTGTCTCATACTTTGCTGCGGGTCCAGAGGATACGCCTCCCAGTGTCTTACTTTGTATTTGCATGCTTCAATTTAGACTGTTACCGCCGGTGGTTGGGGGGGTTAAGCGGCTACCTGGGCGAAGGTCGATAGTCACAGTACTATACTTCCAAGTATACGAGGTGGGGGAATGTGTGTGTGGAGGAGCAGCGCGGGGGGGGTCGGTAAACTGGATACGATAGTGGGTCAATTTTTCATGTTTTATTTTGCTGCGGAATTTTCCCGTGGTCGTGTGGTGAATGGAGTATAGGTGAGGGAATGATGTATTGGGGAAATAGTTTGAAAGAATGTGAGTGGGGGGGGGGGGGGGGGGGGGATTGTACATGTTCTCGGTGGAAATGGGGAAGAGCGATCAGGGTGATATGTAAGTTTTTTTTTTTTTTTTTTTTTTTTTTTTTTGTTTTGAGAGGGAGGGGTCGTTCTGCAGCGTTGTTTTCTTGTACATTACATCTGACTCGGAAAGTTGCACAGCGTGTTTTTCTCCAGAGTGAGATTGTTTGTACGAATCGAAAAGATCGGGAGACTTGATAGGATATGCAGTTTGAATGTTTGGATCAAAATGGATACCCCAACGGGAGAGTTCATCTTTGCATCGAGATTGTGGGCAACTGGGACAAGAACGGTGGTCATGGTACTATAACCCCCAAGCTGCAGGATTTGGAAAAGGGTGTTTGAAGATTTGCAATCTGGAGGTTGCGTTTGTGATGGATGAGGTGAGTTGGGGAGGGTGCAGAGGGGTTATCCACGAGGAATTTAGATTATGTTCTTGGGTCTTGTGATGGGGCAGAAGGGTGAGGAGGGGACGGTTAGGGTACCGGGTAAGTGGAGCTAAGTTTAGTTTTGTTGTTGTGGTGATTTGCGTTGACATTTTGGGGGGGCGTGAGATAGCTGACTAGGGAAGCTGCATGGCGTGCTTGCGTCGTTAGACTTCCATGGGACGGTATAATGGACGGGAACAGCGGAAAGCATGGGATATGACGCTGGGGTCGAGTAAAGGCGTACGGGGATCCAAGCAGAGGAAACATCTGTCATTCGCTTCGTTCACTTCGTTCACTTCAATTTAGGACGACCTGCGGGGCAAGGGATGGGCAAAGGACGGTTAGCTACTTTCAAGCTAAATATACTTTATCTACGTTGTCCCAAACATTTTTCCTCGCACTTTAGGTTCCTACATCACGGACAGTACATGAGCTCACTGCGTGGGACTTGGACAAGATCCTTGGCAGGAATCGAAAAACCGGAAAGCGTGACAGTGTAAGCAGCTTATGCCGCTGGATCGAATGGAGGGAGATTTGCGGAAGGTTCCATTTGGTGAAGTAGTCTTTGCACTTGTAGTTTGGGACGACTGTAGTTGCGTGGGTAGGGGAAAGGAGGGTGGTCATGGTACTATGTTTCTGAGATTCGGAACGTGGGGGTGGAGGAAGGGTGGATAAAGGTTGAATATTATTAGTTTTGAGATTTTGTAAGTACGTGTGGAGCTTTACCTTATCGTGGACTAACTTGGCGGAGGCGCAGTTGGACGTGGTTTGAGAGTGGAGTATGTTCTCGGAATCTCGTTGTGCGGAATTTCACTATGTGCAAATGGGAGGAGTAAGGATAATGGGGGAGGTAGGCTCACAGAGTTACTTGGTTGGGGATTCGTCCGTTGATGAGGCGTATACGTCGTGAAAGCGTCGAGGGGTGGACCTTTGGAACAAGGAAAATCGGAAAAGTTGAATGTTTTTCTTTATACCTGAATAATTTATCGGAAACCAGGCGGAGGTATTGTCTACCATTCTCTTCGTCGTTTGCAGCGTCAGTTTTTGACGGTTGTGGGGCAGGGGACTGGGGAGGGGGGGTAGTCTCGATGGTATAACCTTCAAGAAACCCGAGGGTTTATGTTGGCGATGTGCGGAGAGAGGAAAATCAGGGGTAACGCCATGCTCAATGAATCCAACAGGCCAGGCCAGGCCAGGCCAACCGGAGGCCTGGACTGGCCTGGACCGTGAAATTCTGGGCCTGGCCTGGCCTGAACAATCAGGCCAGGCCGTGAGGGCCGCCTGGACCGGCCCAGGCGGCCTGAAACAATCAGGCCAATCAGGCCGGTTCAGGCCAATCAGGCCGGTTCAGGCCATTCAGGCCGGTTCAGGCCATTCAGGCCATTCAGGCCGGTTCAGGCCATTCAGGCCGGTCCAGGCCAATCAGGCCGGTTCAGGCCATTCAGGCCAGTCCAGGCCGACCAGGCCATTTACGTAAATTCAAGCGATTTTGGAATTTAACCCAGGTGAATTAGATTTTAATAATCCTGGATATTTCCACTATCAGTAATTGACAGTTGCGCATCAGGTATCATCATCGAAGAATTGGGTCCAGTCTGTTGTATTATCTGGAAGGTCCATCATTTCTAAATTATTTCTTAGTATATATACTTGAATACAAAGTGTGATACATACTTGACAAAAGTCGTAGACCGCTGCTGTTTAAAATTCTAGACATACGGGAGATTCTACTCATCTAAATACTCAAACAATCTGGTAAATGCTGGCCTCAATTCAGCTGGATAGCTGTGGAGTGATTCGTTTAATTGGCCTGAACCGGCCTGATTGGCCTGAACCGGCCTGATTGGCCTGAACCGGCCTGATTGGCCTGAACCGGCCTGATTGGCCTGGACTGGCCTGGTTGACCTGATTCATGTGGATCAGGCCGGTCCAGGCCGGTCCAGGCCGGTCCAGGCCACTGAGAATACCGGCCTGGACCGGTCCAGGCGGTTTCAGTCCAATGCAGATCACGGCCTGTCAGGCCAGGCCAGGCGGCCTGGTCGGCCGGCCTGGCCTGTTGGATTCATTGGCCATGCTCAACGACTGACGGACTATTAGTGCGGGGTGAGCTTTTCGTGTCAGTGTTTACTGCAATAAGCAGTCCCAAAATGGCCTCTAGGCCGTTAGGTCAAATAAGTAAATAAAATCGTAGGTGGCCACGTCTATAGATCTCGCCATGGACTAGCAGGGCCGTATACGATTTACTGAACAACATGAAAATGATAATAGTAATAAAAATAAATCCCAATAATCCATGCGGAGGAAACATTTGCCGTTTGTTTCATATTTGACTTTTCAGGTTTTGGAGGACGGCAGGGCAAGGGAAGGGATGGCTGGGGAAAGAGACGGTTGTCACGGTGTTATGACTTGGTGGTGGGGATGGTTAGAGACGGGAGTGTCAGGGTAACGGGCGAGTGAAGTTGAATACGTAGTACTGTCGGGATTCTCAATCACTGGCTCAGAATTTTGCAAAGCGTGAGAGATCTATGGAGAGCGTTTACAGTAATCGGGACAGGGTGCAGCATTAAGGGCACGCGTAAGGCCCATCTGTAGATAAGCATGCCACGCTCATATGTATCAACAATCAGGTTCGGTGGTCTAATGGTAAGACACCTACTAGACAAGGCTACATCCTGTGAAGTGAAAGCAGGGCTGAGGTATGAGGTGGGGGATCTGGGTTCAATTCCCAGTTGAGCCAATAATTTTTTTTGATTAAGCCGCTTCCCCACTTACTACAAACCTTTATTCGTCCACTTGGGGTTTTGCAGCAGAGAAAGGAAGCTTACTTGAACCCAGGATGTAAATAAGTTGACTGTATTGATGGTCTGGCCTGGAGCTCGAGTACGGCTTATTTTAAATATTTCGAGAATGTATGTGCCCCCTAAATGAACGGCATCTGTAGGTGTCAGAGCGGTTGTGGTGGATGGATATTTAATGCTGTTCATGACTGTTTATGATGGAACGTCAGGACATGGTGCTGTGTTGATGGGTGACATGGGCATCTGAATGAGAAAGAGTCTGATGTATATTATCTTCCTATATCTAGACCTAGGATGGATGAATTACAATTTTAATGCACAGGAGCCTTGGGTTATGGCTCGATGCGTAAATCGGCAGCCTTGAGGCAATAGTCATCTGACTTTTACCCTTCGGTGGCCCTTCGATGGTGAATAACCCTAATCAGTGTTACCCGGTATTTTCTTCAAGGAAGAAACTTCGGTGGCAATCCCCGCGGAAGAAACCCCAGTGATGCTCTTTGTCTGTGTAATTTATCAGTTTGGAGCAACTGCTGGTGCAGGCATAAGGGCCGTGGAGAGGACGATTGTCACAATAATCTACTTTAAAGTTACATGACTTGGGGAAGGCGGGAGAGTCGCACAAGCCGGATTGATTATGCCAATGGCGACGTGGGAAAGATGCAAGAGGGAGATATCTCTAGGATGGGGTTATCTGCTGTCCGCAATCGGGTTTGATGCGGTTACATGCGGGTAGGTTAAGGGAGGTAGTGACCAACTGTTTGGGCAAGAATAGCGTTCGGATTGGTGCTGCGTTCGGATTGGTGCTGCGTACGGATCCAGGATTTGGGCGGTGACCTACAACGGATACAATGAACGTAAGTTTCACTAACCTATTTACAGTGTTGCATTCGGGATGGGGAACAAAGGATCGATTCAACAAAGTGCGCGATCAGCGGGGGGGCAACTGAGAATGTGGGAGATATAGGGTGGAAAAGAAGATGAAAAACAAATATGTTAAATACTTGTTGAGGCAGGAGAAGATTTTGGAAGAAAATGAATGCATTGGGGTGGAGACTGGATACCTCTGTAGCGGATAAGGATATTGTTAAATTGTTTCAGGAGGAGGCCTGGGATAATCTATACATTATGGGCATGAAACATGGGCGCTTCGAAGCTAGATGGGCGATGGACTGGAGAGGTGCGTTTGACTGATTCCTAGCGGTGTGCGAAGCAGAGATATCAGAAGGTGATATTCGACTCATTGGTGTTAGAGGAAGGACTGAATCGATTAATTGAAGTTCAACCTACGTACAGGAGGAACTTCGTGACCAAATAGTATTTATATTTGAAATCTCGAGTACACAGAGAATGTAGATATTTCCAAATAAGGAATGGAAACAAAACAAGTCAGGCGTATGTCTTTAGAAATATCTAGAAGCATCAAGAGTAAAGAACGCAGAGACAGAAACATCCAGAGTACATGATGTATGAGAGATGAATACATGATGTATGAGAGAACTAGAAATAGAATAAGAAAGTGGTAGAACATTACAGAATGATATAGACGAAATAGCAGAAACAGAACGTGGTGGAAAGACTGGAAGTTGTACTGTACTATTTTCAACAATTGGGAAACAAATACCAGAAGTGGCGTGTATAGAAACACGGAAGAGAAAACTACGGCAATTGACATTGCTATATATAGAAACCGTCCCCGAAAATGTATGTACCCGTGCGCCTATGTCATGCTAAAGAACCGAAAAAATGTCCGGTTGGAGGGTTATGCAACCCTAAGTGAATATGCGATCATGTAAAACCTAGTCACTTTTATAGCGATAGTCGAGACAGGTAGTTGAATTGTTTCGTTTATCGTTACGAGCAGCACCTTACAGCAAGTTTACTCCAGTTTAGATTTCTTTTCATGAACACTCCCCGCCCGTTGCGGAGGTGAAATCTACCAAATAGGAAATGGCACAGGACGGAATAGTAGAAGAAATTGTACACTATCGCGTCCGTCGGCGATGTAACATTGCGATATATCAATACGGATCAACACAGACACCTGCGCTAAAATTACTTGTAATGGTAGAGCGGTAGGAGTCATTCCGGCGTCGGAGAATTCAGTTTGCTTCGCCGCACCATCGGCATTCGGGTCCGTCGGATCTCCCCAGTTTGTACTGCCAGTTTCGTAGGCCTTTGCCGCTCAGGAGACCCGCCATGGTGGAGACCGTATGTCCGAGCCTCCGTGGTGGTCTATAACTCATTTCCAGTCTCCCTCTCTGTTCAGCTCTCCATGATTTTGGCGTGTTGTCTCATTCCGGCCTCAGTGATGACTTCGGTTCGTATTGCAAGAAAGCGCCTATTTGGCCGCTTTGTCTGCCTCCGTGTTGCCGTGGAGACCCTTGTGTCCTTTAACCCACATCGCTGCTACGTCCAGATCGCCCCTCGCTACCCGTCCTTCCCATGCTGACCTAACTTTCTGTGTCGCGCCGTCATGGGTAGGGCGTCCCTGTGCGATCCTGTGGAGTTTTGTAGGGCTCATGGGTGATCCGACCCACAATCCGGTGTCACAGACCTGTCTCCGGGTAACAAAGGGGTCCTGCTATGCCTGTATGTGGGGTTACATGACCAAGAACACAAAAAAAAAGAAAAAAAAAAGTCTGTCTGCATCCTGTGCTAAAAAAAGACATTAGTATATAGTCAAGGGATACTTAAGATTACGTACAGTACCTGAATACCTACGAAAAGCGCTTCTCAGTAAAAAGTCTAGATAGTTATGCAAGAATATCGAAATCTTATATTAAATCCGCGTTCAAATGACCTGAAGGTGGCCCCCTCAATAGTCTCCCTCCCACTCCACACGTGGGGAATGCCAAGAAATCGGGTAGGTAGAGATTTCGGGTAGGTAGACTTTTTTTTTTTTTCTTTTTTTTTATCATTAATCGAGTGCCGCACCACGGCTACGGCGATTTTACGTACATAAGAGATAAGGAATTAACCAAGACACGAATAGAGGATAACAGATAACTCCGCACCATCTGCTGCCAAAGGAGTGAGGAAATGCAAAATCTCAATGCTGGGGAAAAAAATTGAATCGGGTACTTTTGGCTTAGAGCGGCTGCCAAGCGCTCGTCCTATCGAAATGATTGTCGCTGAATAAAAAAAATCTCTTCAGCGGGGAATTGAACCCCGGTCGCCCGCGAACAGTCAATGACAGGCGGGAATACTAACCACTATACTACTGAAGATTTCGGTACAAGGAAAATAAACCTTTCGATTCTTATGTCACTTGTCGACGTTCTTTGTCACTTTTCGACGTCCAAAGTGCCTTTAATATGATTTTCTTCCCGTCATGCTCTAATTGGGCTACTACGGGTAATGACCCAAAACAAATTTTGAAACAAGTAAAAACAAAAAATGAATTTTCTGCAGATTTTGTTTCTACTAGTAGTAACTGTCCAACGGACGTTCACAGCATACGTTTGTGTGAAGTGAGGTTTGCAGGGCCAGTGATGTGGCCACGGCCACTGACCAGGGTAAAAGCTTGGCATTCTCCCTGTTGCGACAATGAATGCGGGGTGCCAGTCTGGAAGATTGCCAACACAGCGAATGCCAGCCTTGTATTGGTCATTGTCGCAATCACACCGTCGCAAAACAGATTATGGATTCTCAGACATTTCCATAAGGATTTATGTGAAATTCAAACCATATTTTACTAGGGTACATTTCCACCGCAAAGGAGCGGGTAGTTTCTCTAAGCACATGGATGTGAGTAAGTAATAAATCTAGAAAGTTCTGCCAGCACTAGGTAGCAGTCAGGTATCGATGTATTTAAAAAGCGAAAGAGTACTCCGTAGAGGGCGCTGAACTCTTGAAGTGAAACTTTTCCACTGGAGGATAAGAATGCATTACTGGGTATTACATATGCAAACAGGAATAGGTGCGGATGATGCAAATGTGAATTTAAATATCCTCTATATGCTATAGTTATTATAAACTATGCTACCTCAGCAGTAGTGTACTCTAACTAACTGCTTTTGTCGTTTATTGTTTATTGTTTATTCAAGTGAGTATTTTCAAAGAGGGGGAGGGGGTACCTCTCTTTCAAAAATTGTTTCAAACGCTCTACCAAACAATAAAACAGGGATACGGAACCCGGTTTTATTTCAAAGCCGGGGTTTGAATTTCACATAAACCCTTAGGAGAAGGCACCCATTACAAAAATAAAATCTTGATTACAGGGCATATATCGAGATGATTCAGCGATGTTACTGAAAAAAAGATTTCAACTGGTCAGCTCATATACAAAAAGCCGCCATACTAGCACATGATCTCGTGCGTACGAAATTGATATGGCCCAGTAAACATGCATGCATACACAGGGATCAAAGAATCCTTAGCACTAGACTAATTGGATGTACACTTAAGGTAGTATCGCTGTCTACAAGGTGTCTAGGCCAACAAGGGTTAAACATGCAGTACAGGTTAGGTTTACGCACAGCAAGGGTTTGCGCACAGCCTCCCTCAAATCCCGGAGACAGACTTAACAAAGAAAGTTCTACATACACGTTGCCGTTCCACCCCCTCTCTCCCCTTCTAGAAAACCTGATTCCAGAAACTTCCGGACGGGGAAGCTCCCCTATATATATCTCCACCTCTCCCCCCTCCCGTCTCCTCTCCTTCCTCCACACTTTCGCAGCCCGGAACGAAAATTTCTTGTTGCATTACGTTGAATTCCCGACCCGGGCTGGGGAGCCAACATTGCAATAAGCCCACGATTCTGCGTCCAAATTTAACAACTTGAACGTTGCGGATTCTAAGTTTTGCAATATCATAGCAACGTACAGCGCGCATAATTTCATCTCATCAATCTCGCAAAAACTCCAAATCCAAACTGCTAATTGCAACACAACCCGCTCAATGTCATTCGGATTTGGTGTTAATGATTTTCTAACGGTGGGAAAGCTTGCATTTGTCATGCCGCAATAGGAAATAACAGGGATTAGTTCTTGGTAACCACCATGCAGTGATCGACCCGAACCACAGAATGCTCTCGAACCGCCGCCATAGCTCTACATCATTCCACATCATTCTACAGCATTCTACAAGCACTCTTCTATGTCGTCATGTATGTTTCTATTTCCATCTGTCTTCTTCTATGTCGTCATGTCCAAGTTCATGCAATACTCGTACCTGCTACTTCTGTTCACTCTCTCTCGTCAGCGATCAATGATATAAAAAAAAAAAAAAAAAAAAATCTCTCTCGTCTATATATACCTCTTCTACCCGCCTGTATGTAGTCTCCACTGGTCAACGTACGCTCATTCTCTCTTCCACCTTGTCCCTCTCTGTCCCTGCTGTCTCGTAGCACCCGCGATCGTGCCTTCGCCTACTGATCCCAGCATCGCCCTTACAGCATTGACCATTTACAATGACCTAATTCGTGTTTCTCGTGGGGCGCCTCAAGAGTTCAGATTGCTAGTTGATGAACTAAAGTGACTCCATGTGATGATGTTTGTATTTGATGAGGAGGTTAAGGATCCCACATCCATCCTGATGAAAGGAGGGGAGAACCGAAAGCGCATGCTGAAGGAGATGCTTCAGAGCCTTGAACATACCCTAAATACATTGAATGATATTTTTCAAAAGCACCGCAAGCTAGGCAACACATCCAGGCCAGAGCTGAAGCAGCGGTGGGATAGATTCAAGTGGTCCCTAGATGCCAAAGAGGTTGATGCACTGAGGAGCAAGGCATGTTTGAACCTTCATTTAGATATCCATAAACTATTAACATAGCATACTACCGTCGCTTACCTAGTAGTGCCTGGCGACCGGGATGTGCAGGTTTTCTTGGCACCCCTCCTCCTATATTTCCAAACGTAATATCTCTAGCATTAGGCATGTTAGCAGCATCATGTAAAGTGCAGCATATTTAGCAGGCATAGCTGAATATTTGGAGGACATCTGATTGCCGCACTTTTCGTACACCATTTTTCATTCAATTATATGCACAAAAAGTACAGTTCTCTACCCCCCTTGCATACCACAGAATAGCATATACCAAGTACTACATGACTGTGCTCAATTATGGCTCTTCGCACTCTCAAGTGGCCATAAAGGAAGGTTGGCTAACTCATACAATCATAGAATAGGGTTGGTGTAGATTTTTAAGGGCTCAAAAGCAGTAGCCGAAATGTCCGAAAGTGCCGGAAATGCCGAAACTGCCAATATGTCCTATTGTAGATATAATATAGCCTACCGCGACCCATATACCACTCTAAGCAGTATTTCCATACTCTCCCTATAGTCTATAAAGTTTTGTACAGCAAATATGCACTAGAATGGTCATTGTATAATACATTAATTCTTTCACCACTTTATTGTATTAGCAAGGAAAAATTTATGCTAAGTGCTACCAGCTTGACCGCAGGATGCCGTTATACTCTATAGACTATTTCCTGGCTGCTTTGCACACTCTGGATATCCATAATTCTTAGTATCATAGGCATTCCGAGTGTTCCTGCCACCCTTACTGTCATAGGTATCATGGGTGCCCTTGGCCTCTTTATACAGCTTCTTACAGTGTACTGTCCTAATGTCATTGCTCAACACTGAACACCCTGATAAATACTCCCTTATCTAGTCACTCTGACGCCTATGCAGCCATTGTAGGGCAATGGACGTCTAGAAGTATACTAGCTTGTTCTATTACTATAAGGAAGATGCAATCCTTATCAATATTAATATCTATATCAACCTATATAGACCTGTATGGCAGTGGTTTTGTAATCCTTATCCTGCCTATCAGTTCTGATATATATCGATGTCACAAGAGCTCATCTCACCTGTTAATCCTGTCAGTTAGGCATATACTATTATGGCCATAGGAGTGCTCATAGGAATGCTTCCATACCTGCCAATTCTACTGCTAAATACTGTCCTCAGTGTAGACGCCTATCGTAGCTACCAATCCTGTAATCTTGCTATACTGTGGCATTCATGAGAGCATTTTTCTAGCAGTAAGTACTATCAGTCCTGCTACATGCAATGATATTCGTGGGTGGGTGTCTTCCTAGCAGTAAACGCTATCAGTCATAGTATACAGCGCTGCAGTTAAGAGGGCAGTTTCATACCCATCAATCCTATCATTCCTAATGTATACTATTGCTGCTTCGAGTAACAGTAGGGACATTTTGGTAGTTTCGGCATTTCCGGCACTGTCGGACATTTCGGCTACTGCTTTTGAGCCCTTAAAAATCTGCACCAACCCTATTCTATGATTGTATGAGTTAGCTAACCTTCCTCTATGGCCACTTGAGAGTGCGAAGAGCTATAATTGAGCACAGTCATGTAGTACTTGGTATATGCTATTCTGTGGTATGCAAGGGGGGTAGAGACTGTACTTTTTGTGTATATAATTGAATGAAAAATGGTGTACAAAAAGTGCAGCTATCAGATATCCTCCAAATATTCAGCTATGCCTACTAAATATGCTGCACTTTACATGATGCTGCTAACATGCCTGATGCTGGAGATATTACGTTTGGAAGTGTAGGAGGAGGGGTGCCAAGAAAACCTGCACATCCCGGTCGCCAGGCACTACTAGGTAAGTGACGGTAACAGGTTCCTGCCAGCTGACCTACCACAATGGGATACTTAATCTGATCCTAACGTGTGCTGGAAAGAATGACCTCAATTCCTATAGATAAGGTTCCAGAATACGAAAACAGCTGATGCCTACTTCTAGTTCCTCTTTGCAACGCCTTGAGGACGTGACTCAATCTATAGACCATGGCATCCAGGAACTGAAAACCTACATCACATGTGCACAAATAGGCACCTCTCAAGCTGCCATGATCGCACCACCGGTTATGTCTGCTGGTGGCACAGATGCATTTGACCGGATCATGTTTACGGAACAATGCATGAAGGCTGCGGAGGTAGCCCAGCGGTGGACAGTCATTGGCATCGAAGAATGGATCAAAGCGGGTAGATGGTGGCTACTTAAGGCGCATACAGAGCTCCGCTCACCTGATATGGATGCAGAGCTGCCTCAAAAAGTGTATCTGAATTTGTTAAAAGCATCATGGATCCTGACAGATGTTGTGACAGTTCATCCTCAGCTTGGATATGTTGAGACCAAGGTCAGGTTTGATATCCAGCGATTGATAAAAGTAAGTAAAGTTGAGCATGTAGCCGCTAGCAGACAATAAGAAATATACGTAACGCAAAGAGCAGGCAGTCAATGATGAGTTTAAACGTCTACAGGACAGGAGCATCCGACTTCCTCAGCTCCGAGACAACTTCAAAGACTTGACGATCTGGGAGGGGCAGGCACCAGGCCCAGAAATAAGACCTGGAAATAATGGCAACAATGCAGAAGGTAGTTGGGTTCTTTCTAATGAGGAGATTATCCATCGTTCCCCGCCGATATCTGGGACCTGGGGCTCACGTATTCATTACCCTGCTAGATGCCATGCTCCTGCATGTGATGGCCCTTCTGTATTCTGGGCAGTATATCAGGATGCACAACATTTCTGAACCATTAGTCTCTAGCACACATTATCGAGATGCCCTTGTATTACTCCTTGCAATGATGGAGTCACATATGGACCTGGTCAAGGCACTGCTTGAACACCCACCGAAAACCAATGAAGCCAACAAGGCTGGACATCGTCTGCTTTCAGCAGTTCATGTGACAGCACAATGCTTCCTGCAACCTAACAGTAGAAGGGCGACCATCGAGGAGCAGTACTATGACCCCACATATTCTCATGTCCTTGACTGGATTCTTCGTCATACGGACACTGGCAATGACATTGTCACATGCTGGTTAGCAGAATATGGAGTACCATATGGGGAATAATACAAGCGTTGTCAAGATCTTACTCGCACACGGGGCATCCATGAGGAGCTGCAATGATTGCATCAAACCACTTTTGCACATAGCTGCTGTGCTGGGTCGTGTGAGCGCTGTCGAGATCTTACTGGCACATGGAGCCTCCGTCACAGATTGCGATAATGAAGGCCATACCCCTTTGCAGCTGGCTACTCGTTCACCCACACCGTTCAAAGACGACGTGATCCGCATACTTCAAGCTCACGAGGCCTCAATGGTCGATCGCTATCATGGGGGACGAGCCACTTCGCACATGGATGCTAGCGATTGATCCTCGGAGGATGATGAGGCTCTCCCGACGGTAGGCTCCGTAGGAGGTCAGCGACGCGGCCACTAGATAGATGGGCACTTTTCTTAACTACGATACCGCTTATTGACATCGAGTTTTGTCCAAGGCATTCCATGAAAGAGTGGTTGTAGATAATATATACTTAAAGAAATAGAACAGGGTATTCAAAATTAACGTTTAGGATTTTTGTTTTGCCCACGCTGCTGCAATCGCAGTGGGTTCACGATTCTCTGTGGTTTCACTTAAAATACCCGATTGCAACACTTGTAGGTTTGAGTACTTTGGCATTGTAATGCGGTTAAAATCTGTTACCTGAAAAATGAATTGGCTTGGTACGCCAAGAAAGGCAGTGTAGGATGATTTGGAAGAGCTTAGCCACCTGCGTAGTGACAGAGCTCATAGATGTAGGAATATGCCCAAGTGAGAGGACTTGCGAAGAACATCTGCATGGCAGACCGGACGGCAGCAGATGAGCTGGGGAGGGTGGAATGCGAGATACTGTAGACCGGAAAGGTAGCGAATGGTGGGGGTTATCACGGTCGTCCTAGGGGTTGAGCCGGACAGTATGACGACAAACCGGCCCTTTCATAGGTAGACTGGCACGAATACAAAGCTGAGGCAGCTATAACATTAATAATTAGGGTAACAGGGCTCCAAGGGCTGCACAGTGGGGAGCAATTCCAATACCAGTAATAGAGGAGGTTCACAGGTGCCTATCAAGCGTAACGGGGAGTGTTAGAGAGTCTACAACTGGTTACTTGCCTCTGAGCATTGAGGGCCGCGGCCCAGGAGCTCTGCCATGGCGAATAGCTGCAAGCGGGGTTATGTGATTAAAAAAAAAGAGTCAATAGCTGGGCTGGACAATATCCAGGCATAGGGAGGCATGGCGATAAGGCAATGGTAGAGGTCGGGTGCAGCTACGCCTTCCAGTTACACCCCAGCTCTCAACACTCTTGCACGCTTGGCGAGTAAGAGGAGTTTGTGCTGGAGGAGAGCGACAGCCGGAGAGGCGGGAGGCAGCTGCTATGTAGTCACCCAAGGCGGCCTTGTGGGGCGGAGAAGCCGCCGGGAGGAAGGGAACCCTGGAGGCCATTGAGGAGCCGACCTGGAGCACATTGGTAGCGGCAAAATTAGGCTGCTGCTCGTATATTCCCAGGCAGCCTTCAAGCTGAACGGGAGGACTGCAGATTGGGACACGTGGTAGTGATGGTTGTGGAAAGGTTTTTTTTTTTTTTCTTTTAATATCACCATCGCATGCCCCGCTATGGGCTATGGCGAGTTGTGGAGAGGAGGCAGCCAGCTGGCAGTGGCGTAAGGACTTAGAAGGGGTGGAAACTGGACGAAGTAGAGCGCAATGTGGACTAAATGTGGTTCGCGCGCCTCGATTTAGGATAGCGCCGGCAAAAGTTGGGGAGAGTAGCTCGAGACCTTCTATTGAGACACAATTCACCAGTTAGGCGAACGGGCCGAATATACGAGGCAGACCGAGCACTCTCTCGCCGTTACCACTGGAGATGGCAGGTGGTAGCGGAGATAATGGAAGCCATGGGGGAGAACACATAGGTAGTACCCCACCTCTGAGAGGTTAGGCTGCCCACCGGGACTCCCCGTGGCATTAGGCGTACCGGGACAACTCCCGACAGGTGCTTGTATACAAGGTAAGCGGAACACCAGTCACGCACGCTAATATGCAGGCGTTAGGCGGGGTACGCATCGGAGGTATTTCCGGTGCCTCAGGCTGATAGCCTGCATGCAGGGATTGCAACAGGACGCGGAGGTATCTAAGTTAAGTTATTATTGACAAACAAATGCTCGAATATCTAAATAGGTGCAGCGGAATATACATGGGGGCCTTGATGCAGTGAACATTACAGTCCTGCATAGCGTGGGTAACGCTCGACAGCTCCAAAGTAGAATGTATGCATAGAAAATTATGTGCTGAATGCCTGATGATACTGGTTAACGTGGGTGGCTGAGAACTCTAGTATATATATGTGCCGGGCCATTCGTAACAAACGTTCCAGTAGCCACTGGCCCACCCCCGCCCCCGGCTAAGACACCCACAAGGAGGAAGAGGAAGACAGGAAAAACGACACCTTCCCCGGTCCCGAATTCACCCGCCCCGGCTCCAGCATCAGCTCCAGCCACCCCCACACCCACGAACCCGGCTCCGGCACCAGCCCCAGCCAACCCAAAGCCACAACCCCGTAGCACCCCGCCAAAAGACACCAAAAAGGCTACCCCGCCGACCCCGACGACGACGAAAGCCAAATCCGGACTAGTCATACATGGCGTTGCCCTGAGAAGGGAACTGGGCAACGTCAGAAGATGGCTGTCCGAGGACAATAAAGACATGCCAAAGATCACCAGCATCAGATGGCTAAGGAAAAAGGACATTTTGGTCGGAGAGGGGAAGAAGACAAGTTCCATAGTGGTATACTTGGAGGAAGACCTAGACAAGGACAAGGTGCGACTCGGAGGGAAGTGGCTCAAGGCGTGTCGGTATGAGCCTGAAAGAGGACGGAGATGAAGATTCAGGATGCTGACCGCTCTCCCCGCAACACCTTCTAAAGACCGCGGGCATCATGTATTTAAGACCGTATTCGTTTTGATTTTGTTTTAGTTAAATTAAACCCTCGCCATAGCCCATAGGGCGGCATGCGAGTAATGAAATAAAAAAATAAAAAAAAAAAGTAGCCACTGGCCCGGACTACTCAATGGAACGCTGGTTCGTGACTGGCCCGGGCCACTCAGAATTTGAATTTTCTCATTCTACCTACAATTCACCCTCTCAAACTCACACACACACACTCGCGTGTCCACATATCCACTGTTTGAAAAAAACAGCTCTACCAAGGACCCCTCCAGCGACAGGAAAAAACAGCTTCATCAAGGACCGTCTCCGGCGAAAAAAAAAAACAGCAGCAGCAAGGACCCCTCCGGCTACAGGAAAAAACAGCTTCATCAAGGACCCCTCCAGTGACAGGAAAAAACAGCTTCATCAAGGACCGTCTCCGGTGAAAAACAAACGGAGAAACAGCAGCAGCAAGGACCCCTCCGGCGACAGGAAAAACAGCTTCATCAAAGACCCCCAGCGACAGGAATAAACAGCTTTATCAAGGACCCCTCCAGCGACAGGAAAAATCAGCTTCATCAAGGACCCCTCCGGCGACAGGGCAAAAAAAATACAGCGTGATGAATGACCCCCTCCGACGACAGGAAAAACAACTTTAAGATTGCAATGAATATCTTGAATAATGTTAAATGCTCGATCTTCTATAATGGCCTCACGATGGTATTCGTTTTGGGGAGGATTCGCTTTGCGCATTAGAACGCCATCCTCATTAATAAAAAATTTCTAATTTGTTAATATCTTATTAAAATATCCCATTATAGGTTATACTTACCTTGGCAAGATTTTTAACATTATTCTCAGCTGCTGAAGATATGGGCCGTTCTGGATCACGACAGAAAATTCGAATTTCACGTAACTTCTGAGGTTCCATTCGATATCTATTTGTATGATCCCGAGATTGAATATATAGCTCGAATTGATGGCGAACTTCGGGTGTAAAAGGCTCCATAGGTAAAGATTGTTAAGGAATGAGGCTGAAAAGTATATACCAGTTTAGGTAAATAAGATAGGCTTGGCGTTGTATACTAGAGAAGTGTATGGAACAGAATGCGATATATGTAGAATACATTCAAAATACCGACAGCATGGAAAAATATCAAGTTTAAATACTTGAGTAAATAAACAAAAAAATAAACAAATGATTTAGGCAATTACAATTTCGAACCTTCGAGTATTTTAACAGCCACCAACATACCAACATTCTGTTGTAGTTCTGTGCGCAGAACAAAAAGGTCAATGCGTTGTACTAGTGTGTGATCACGAACCAGCGTTCCTCTGAGTAGTCCGGGCCAGTGGCCACTGGAACGTTGTTACGAATGGCCCGGCACATATATATGTATAATGTACGGTCGGGGGTCATGCCAACTAGACTATATATCATGTGCGAAGTACTTCAGCCTCGCCCATATGACTATACTTCTGGGTATCTGGATGAAGGCCTAGAAATCCATTGTGTACCTGTAGAAATTCTTACATGTTTGCTTTCACCACATAACAACCCTAACCTCGCCATAGCCTATAAGGTGGCATGCGAGTAATGAAATAAAAAAAAAAAAAAAAAAAATAACAACCCTAATATCAAATATGCCCATATAAGCAAAATATGCTCTTGGAGATGGTATGCGACTCTGCCAATATTGGTCCAACTACCATCAAACTTCCAACATACAGTGGCTGGTATTTCTAATATCAACATAGTCTCAACATATCCCTGATATACAACAGATATTCTGACAACAGAGGAACTGAAGGAGAAAGAGAAAGGTTCGGAGTGGAAAGTTACTATACCTTCGATATTTGTTCATCACTTTCCTGGACACCCGGGATTCCGGAGCATTTGTTTATGCGCTTTGTGTAGCTAATAGATAAAGGGTAATTCTTGCTATCTAGTACTTTTCTTCCTCAAACGTTGTGGGTGTGAAGGAATTTTGGCTTGTCGCATTTCTGTCGGAAGGCCTGACATTTATTTGTATGGGGTCCCATACAAATCGTTCAGAAGTACTCCTACTCTTCAAAGCTATGATATTATATGTCAAGAATCACCTGAAGAGGTTTAGTAAGGTGCTATATTTAATTTGCCTTTTATTCGTTAGATTACAGAGCTAGTGCATACATATCTACTTTTGGGAGTTGACAACTGAACAAGTCAAGGCAACGTAAATACAAGCCTTGCAACAGAAATGTGACAAGTCATAATTCCTTCTCACCCACAATTTTTGAGGAAGGTAAAGTGCTAGATAGCAATAATTACCCTTTGTCTACTAGTCTACCTACAGAAAGCGCATTCACAAATGCTGTTGTCGTCGTTGAGATATTGTTTTGGTGGTAAATGTGTCCGGATTGCCAGGCTGCCTAGGGAGTGGTGAACCACAGTATTGTAGGACGCGGACTCCGATGACGATTGTTAAGCATAGATAATACCATCAATATAAGTGAAACCTCGCCAAGGTTGACTCGCACAAAGGGATGTTTAGGCGTTGAAACAGCTGAATAAGCGATAGGAGGAGGGGGAGGTGACTAGAATCAACGAATTCGTGCAGGAGCAGATTCTTTACTCTGTATCATGAGTAAGAGGATGAGGCTCGTGTGCACTAGCGAATACAAATTAGAAGTTCTTGGCGGAGAGAGTGTATCATAACGGAAGATTTGTGTAAGGTTATTCTATAGTGGTTTTGTAGTCTCGTAACCAGGTGGTTTTGCATGATTGCTGAAACTTGCGGGTAACTTGGGAATTCGTAATCATGCTTCAGCGTGTGAGGGTTTGTGGGTTCAGGCAGGTACTCATCCAAACTCGCTTGGTGAAATGACGGCATGGAATTTGGCGCCCGTACAGCAGTAAAATGGTCATCATTAAGCAGAAAAATCGGTTGAGCTATTTTTGGCTTTTAATCGAGACATACTGTATATGTTGAAAAGTAAAGGATGTAGGAATCTACGGTATAAGGGTCTACGGTATAAGGGTTAGCTCTCCGCATATGAGGACTTGGCACAATTCCGGTAGGGGAGTTCGAATTACATGGTCAAAAATTTAATCGGAGGTGTAATCGGGGGGGTCTAATCAGTGTAATCGATCGAACACTTTCAATGCCTCATTGAGCGACTCTTCAAAAGCGGCACCGTTTGGTGCCCTTATCAAAATCGTTGATTAATAAAAGAAAGGTTATTGAAACTAAAGTAGACTATATTGGCCATTTAACATAATAGCGGTGGTCATCAATTATCTACAGAATGGAACATTTGTACATTTCATATCCCTGTACGTCTAGCCATTTGTGGCCGGCAATTGATGACCGGTCTAAAATGCAAGAAAGCTAAGGCTTGAAGACCCATTTGATGCCATGTTCCTTTGCAAACTCCATAGTCTCATAGTTGTAGAAGTGCTTTTTTTTTTTTTTTTTTTTTTTATATCAGTACTCGCATGCCGCCCAATGGGCTATGGCGAGAATTGTAGAAGTGCGAACCCCGGTCTGAATGGATGATGCGAGGGAAACCATGTCTTAAGAAGGTTTGTTGCAGTAGCCGGACAGTAGCTGCGCCATCAGCAATTCGATAGGTCAGTAGTTTTAGAAACTCTGTAAAGTTGTCAATCATAACAAGAATGTATGCACGACCTCCCATAGGCTCGAAGGGACCAGCATAGTCTACTATAATCATCTCAAAAGGCTCCAGCATTATGATCAGCCTTAGTGGTTCCACCGGAAAATCTATCAGATCTGCACATTTTTGACATCTCTTGCGGGATTTGCAGTATTAGCGACAGTCGCGCATCATTGTCAGCCAGGCATAGCCTGCCTGTAGGATTCTTCTGTGGGTGATCTCTGCTGCATAGTGCCTTACACAGGTGTCATCATGGAATTTCTTCAGGATCAATTGAATTTGCCTCAAGTTCGGGACTGCTTTCCAAAGGCCATCATATCCTTCTAACATCAATCTCCCAGTCTCATCGATTCGGTATCTCCTTGCCATGTGTTTAATCCTACTCCTCTCACCTTGCGTCCATCCCTCTTCAAATTCTCCAAACAGTAGAAAAAAACGAAGACCACTCCTCCAATCATCTCATGTCACTTCTGACTATTTTACTAGCTATTCAACCATTTCCATGCCATGCCTTTCTTCCATTTTCAACCTTTCCTCTTGTTCCACCTGCTCAAGCAACTCCTGTGGGACCCGAGATAGAGAATCTGCAACAACTAAGGTCCTTCCTGGAACGTGATGTAATGTAAAATCGAACTCTTGTAAGGCAAGGACCCATCTGTTGATCTTACTATTTGTTGATCTCATGTTGTATATATAGGTAAGGCACTGACAGTCTGTATAGAAAAATAATCGAATACCATATAGAAGGTGCCGGTTTTTGCTGACGAAGTAGTAAATTGCATAGGCCTCTCGCTCAGTCTACACCCACCGTTGCTGAGTTTCGTTTAATACCTTCAAGAGAAAAGTGATTGGACGAGCTTCACGAAAACTAGTAGCTGGTGTAAGCTTCGTTCCCGGAAGGCTCAGTGTTGGGGCGCTTGGTACTGGAACATTCAATGCTGGAATGCTTGATGCTGGAATGCTTGACGCCGGAACGAGCTGTCCGATGACGCACGAAATCGCCCAAGGAGATGCATCAAATATCATGATCACAGGGCTTGTAGGGTCATATGCCTGCAGTGTAATGTCCATTTGGATATCTACCACCAACTGCATCATCTTTTGTTGGTCTTCTTCAGACCAGTAAAAGGTGTAGTCCTTTGCAGTAAGTCTTCGTCCCATTCGCCCTTTCACTCCTAGATTCCCCAGCTTGGTAATACCTTTCTTCCAGCCTCATAGCTTTTCACTCATAAACTTTGTTTTATCCGAAAGGCTTGGAATGAACTTCGCCATCCACTGGATTGCAGCCTGGTTTCTTTCCACATCTTCAGGGCCAGTGACGGGCTTCCAGAATAAGGTTGAGAACTTGTCGACGAGCTTCGGAGACTTCGATAAGCCTTTTTTCGAAACAATATGGCCAAGCAGCTTTTGGGTCCTTATTAAAAGTGGCGACTTCCGTGGATTGATAGATGTGTTTGCTCTCCTATAGTGTGGGAAAACGATAAATTCTAAAACATCCAGTTATGCATCAATAGCGACTTCATCACTGCCATTCGCATTCCCACTCGTGATATCAAGGTTGTCAAGATAAAACTGCAAATTCGGGCCCACAACATCACCAAATACAATCTGCATGAAGGCTGAATAGGTCCCCGGGGCTCCTTGTAGTAAGCCAAAAGGCATGTAGTGCCATACGTACGCACCTAGTCCAAGTACAACAAAGGCAGTCAGATAAATCGATTCCTCCTCCATTGGTATGTAGAAGTATTCTGAGAAGCCATCCACCACACTATAGACCCTTCTCCCCGCCAGGGTTTGAAGAACTTCCTTCAGGAATTTGAGTTGACCCACACCTTTTTCAGAGATTGAGTTCAGGTAGATATAGTTGATGCATAGGCGAAAGGGGTCTGCAGAGGTTGCATATATGCCTTGTTGAGGAGCTCTCAGAGCTCTTGGAGGTCGTCGTAATTGCGGCTGTTGTACTCGGATAAAACTCCCTACATCGGAATCACTGGCATCACCGGCGTCATTCTTGGTCTCGGTCTCGGTCTCGGATATACCGGTAGCTTGTTCTGGTTGGCGTCTTAATGTTCGTGGAGGTGGCAGAATCTCTTCATCGTGGGGCGGCGGTTGCTGATGTCGACGCAGAATCCTTTGTGGCTCTGGTCTCGGAGGTGCTGAGGGCACTGAGGGTGCCTCTTCTAATTCCAATTCTGGAGTAAGAGTTTTGAAGAGGTTGTTGCGGAACGTTTTCAACTCATAGCAGAGCTGCTTAAAAGGTAAGGTTAGTGATGTATTTTCCGCCCACTGCTCTGCATTGAGTGCCTGAGCCTTTGTCTGATCTTGTCTTCGTTCTGCAGGTGTAGGGAATATAGTGTCTGGATTTCGCCTTGCCGGCATGGCACTTGGAAAGTCATTCAATATATAACCTGCTATCATACCCACTGCGCTCAAGCCGATTTCATCGTCATCCTCATCTTCTAAGACTCTGGCAGCGAATTCTGTCTTTATTGCCCTCTCTCACCGGCTCTGCTCAAGACGATGCTGGCACGCTGTTGGGGCGGGTACCCCCTTCTGGATTCTGAGGTTCTCTCTTTCCTCTTCATTTCGATATGGCTTATTGCAAATTCCAGCATGATGGCCCTTAGTCCAACAGATCCAACAAAGAGTTTGTGTCAGTCTATTTCCTTCTCTGTTGCTTCCAGAACTGCTAGGAGTGTTGGTATCTCCGGAGGTTCCGCTAGGATTGGCCCGAGTTCGCTGAGTCTTTCCGGCTTATTTATCCGAGGTTGATTTTTTGCTCTCCGCCGCCTTACCCTTCTCCGGCTCCTTACCCTTCGGCTTACTGTCTGCACTGAGCTTTTCATATAGTCGTTTCTGACTTTCGATATATATCCTCTCTCTAGCTAGGGCTTCATCCAGTTGACGTTGTAATTCGACTTTCTCCTGTTGATATTTGGAGGTCTGCTGGCGATGCCTTTTTGCTGAAAGTCGGCATCTTCTGGTTTGTTCTATTTCTTGCGGTTATTGAGAAAGATCGGATCCTCAACCAGTTTGTACTTTGCTTCTACTGCACGCAGCTTCCTCTTAGTCTCCTCCCAAGTCTCTGTTCTAAAATCCTTCTCTTCACCTACGTAAAACCTCAGAAATGCAGGATCCAGGCCAGATATGAGACATGGTTGTAATCCGTTATCATAGTAGTTAACTGAGTTGCAGGAACCTGATCTCTGATGTCTTCATATCGCGCAATGTACTCATCCACAGGTTTTTCTGTCTTGCTTGACCATCTTCAATTGAGCAACTACCGTTGCCGCAGTGATCTCTTCATTTCTATCCCCATATTTTGTTGTCAGTCACTGAACTAACTTTGCATAGGTATCGATTTCAGTGTCTTGCTATTCAGCCAACCATGACTGTGCTCCAATGAACTCTCTACTATCCAAGCCTTTGGCAGGGGGAGTGCTTGGGTCTCTTAGTGTGGCTATCAGCAGTTCTCTCTTCGTTTCTCCATCCATAGGTTCTCAATTTGTTTGCCCTCCTACTGTGTCATGTAGCCTCACGAAGGTCTCAAAAGTATGGAGGAATCCACAGAATTTGGTGGTCCCAGTGAATTCTTTGGAGATGATTAATGTAATATATTGAGCACGCAGTTGTTCAGCAGCTGCTGCTGCTGCGGCCACCATTTCGTCTTCTGTATCAAGTGGGTTACCTTGAGAGTCTTCAGAGGGTTCCAATTCCGGCTTCGGTTGATTCGATTTCTGAGATGTTCCTGATTGAGATTCTGATTACCCCACTTACTTTTTCCCTTTTCCAGCCTGCTTTTCCGGAGTAGGTGTAGAATCACCGTCTTCGTCCTCGAAATCGTCGTAAAGTGATTCTAGGTAGTTGTATGAGCTTGCGGTAGATGAGGGTAATGTAGCCGACAAATCTGGAGGTTGATTTTGAGCTAGCTCGGGTGTGATGTCAATTTTTCCTTTATACCACTGGTAAAAGATTTTCGCTGCTGGGCTTTCTTCAAAACACTTGAGGTAGTGTTTGTAGGTGTCTTCGAATTGAGTCCACTCTAGGAAGTACGTAGGTAGTTTTTTCCCCAGTGAATTCCTCCCTTCAAATTCCCCAAACAGAGATGGATACCTCTTCGCATTCTCCTCTTGCAAAATCTCAACAAAATACGGCAAAGTCTCTTGGGTAACCGCCCGGGAAACAATTTTATGACACACGGATTTATTTTCAAGAGACAGCCTTCCAAACAAGTATGTAGGATCCCTCTTCTTCCCAAACCAGTAAAGTTTGGCCGCTGCTTTCACCAATAGATGATCTACACTCAGAATTGGTAGAAGATCACTGGTAATAGGGCTCTTACTTGGTACCTCAAATGGGGGTAGCTGAAGTAGAAGGAGTGCCTCCTCATTAGAATCCACCGTGGCTGACTCAAGAATCTCTGCTCGATAAGGAAGTTGTAGTATTGAGCCGCCCCGTATCAGGCTCCAGTAAAAACAGCGTAAACAGGGGTTGAGCGGCTCAAGGGACTATGGTAGGAAACACAGAAGAACACAGTAATACTGAGGCACAGGAATCACAGATCTGGCATTCGCTGAGGTTGTTGTTCTAGTTACAAAAAAAAGGAGCGGAAGGGCCTCTCAAAAAGTCCCCTTAGAACACTAACAAATTTCATGAAAGCGTCATATGCAAACGGGAATCCATGTTTGTACCCATGCCGTTTGTAGTTTGCTCCATGCATACCCATTCATGCATTTCTCCGTTTCCGTTTATTCTATGCATCCATCCCTCTGTAACATTATTAACGCTCGGTTCCATATCATGAATGATAGCGGGAACCAGAGCAACACAGTTTTAATTTTTCCTTGCTATTTTGTTTTATTTTTATTTTTATTTTTATTTTTATTTTTATTTTTATTTTTATTTTTATTTTTATTTTTATTTTTATTTGCTTTTTTCCTTATTTTATTTAAAAAAAATTAAGGCGAGTGAGTTTAAGCGGAAGCGTAGGTGATGGACCTGCAGGTAGTACCTTTTGTGGGGATGTTACCGTATCGTTCGACCCATTCAACGTTGCCTCCTCGTATTGCTTATTGGAGTACACTGCAACGTTGTGATAGGCCAGCCGGCTACTGGTGTGGCGCAATATGTGGGCACGTGAGGAGGACATATCGGATATCGCAACCCTAGGCTAGTCCCGTAACCAGGCCCTGGGCATATAAGGATGGTCTGACCGCCACACACAGCACATATCAAGGCATGTGTTGATAATTCATTTGTATTCCTTTCTGTCGCATATTATCGAATAGACCTCTCCAGCCCACAAGGGGTCCTAAGTCCCACTCGCCCACTGCTACTATTGTTCTCCTCCAGCTGTAGCGACATTTTAGAGGAGTATACCGGACGAGGAGGCAACTGCCTCGCCCATATCATAACGTATCGTTTGCTCAATCTACCAATGCAAAGGTGAATTGTGCGGACCTGTTCCAAAATTAGCGAATGCGTTAAACTACCCAGTATTACTGAACCTACTAGTATAGCCAATCGTATCCATTGTCGGTGACGCGAGCGAAGCTTGGCGATCGACGTCTTCCCATGATGCTGCCTTGCATGAATGAGAATGCAACAGTTATGAAAACTATTGGCATATCGTGGCATCATATCGACTGCTGCAGAAGGAAATGGTCGGGAAAGGAAAAAATGAAGAAGCTGAAGTCATTTTTTTATATGAAAAAAGAATCAAGAATAATAAAACAGCTCTGAATGCATATCGGAACTGATGCGCGTAGGAGGTAACCCACAATATTCTGCGAGGGCAAACAAAAAAACAAGATAGGACCGGTCACGATGGGTTAAGTCATGTTGCAAAAACTAATGGTCGTATGTGGTGCATCATAATCTGCTGCACGCTATATTACACACAATCCCCTGGTAGCTGTATGCAGGGTTATGTGATCAAAAAAACAAAAAAAAGCATAAGGGTTAAAAAACATCTAGGTTACTATCTCCCTAATCACGTTATACGCCCAATGCACAGTAGTCTCGCACCTCCAGCAGACAACTTTTATTTCAATGAGCAGATGACGTTATGTATGGACAGATTTTGGAGATTGCAGGGATGTACGAGGTCACTTACACCGCCGATATTCCATTAGTGAAATTTCAAAAATAAGAAAAAAAAGCTGCCCCTTGACAACTAGATCCTGGCACTCTTGCAAGCTGCGATTGGACGAGCCCCCCAATTTTTCTTTCGGATGGACAGTTAAAGTGATGAATCATCGGCATTATGGAGGTAAGTTGATGTGACTACGTATATGTGCATGCGTACCGTACAGGCGCAGTCTTCTCAAGCACGATGTGTGGTAGCCGCGAAGGCATACCGCTCAGCATCACTGTACCTGTAATTTATTGCCCTGGCGGCTGCAAGGTCATATAAATCCGGAATTCCTGGCATGGAAATGTGAGGGCTGTTCCACAAGGCACAACAACGCTGATACTGTCAACACATTTTTTCTGCGATGGGACCAGTGACAACCACGGTTAGACCCTACAAGAGTAGCTGCAGCCGGCCGTCCGTTAAAACTACACGGGCCTACAACTACTTTTTCTGGATACTGCTTTATGTTCAAAGTGCTCTCATACTGGCCCTCCTTACACTTTCCTTGATTAATCTGCGTAATGGTGTTCAGCAATGTCCATCGGCTTCCCGTCTCGAGAATCAGGATCTATATGGAATTGGAATCCGCATGGCGGTTTATATACAGCTATTACTGACAACGTTTCTTGACTTCTACCATTCAAAACTTGCCGCAAACCTTGTTCCGATCAACATATGGTTCACCATGGCACTTACGATTGTCTCATTTATTCTACTAAGGGACATCGAGCAAACCATCTGGGATTTACAAATTGTGCTAGCCTTAACTACCGGTTATGCAACCATACTCGATTTAGGCTATCATGACGGCTTGGTTGCTTTTGAGAATGAGTTCACAACCTTTTGGAGATCAGCGGTGGTTTCGATGGCCGCTTCCGTCGAGGTTTACTACGCATGGGGCGAATTACCGAAAGTTGAAATTCCAAACGAATGCGATCTCCTGTGGCCCATGATTTCAACCATAGTTTCCGTCCTGCCAGTATCTTTTTCTACAATAGTGCAAGTTTATCAAATAGAGAGTCTTATATTTCTACTGTGGAACCTCCTTTCTACCCTCCGTCATCTCATGTGCGGGGTTATGATCTGCTACCTCATTCTTTTCCGTATGACCTCCATCGAACGGTCCCATCCTGGAGCGTTACCTTCCACAACGCGGTTATGCCTAGATTATTTGCTTACTGTTCCCAATACGGACTTGCAAATCATCGTGTATGGGTCAGAAGCTAGTACCATTGCTCACACAAAGTTTCCATTTTTTGGGATAGGGGTAAAAGCCGCAATGGTATGGACCTTATTGCTGCACCTGAACATCGACTATCTGACTGCTTAGCTAGGAACGTATGCAGTATCGTTTTCATTGCCACCTTAGTGATCATTACCGTGTAATACGAAAGGAGCTTGGTTACAGCATAGATAACTACCTGAAATGGAGGGAAATACGAGAAATGCACTCGGATGCCGAAATACGACGTATAAGTCGTCGAATATGTTTCATTTTGGCGCTCTTTGAGTCTCTCTTCACGGTGATCATTGTGGAATTTAGACTCAAACGTGGCGGGGTTGCTGCAATAAATGATATCCGCTCCACTGGACAGATGATGGCGTTTGTGGTTGCTTCAGGATCTTTATTGACAGCCTTTCCCAACTATTATCGGGCCACGAAAGCCAGTACCCGAAACCGAGTAATCCTGCCTCCCAGGCGGGCTACTTGGAAAGTCTAATGTGTTAATCTTTTTTTTTGTCTCGCCTTCAGGTTCTTTGTTCTTCATTTTTGGCCGCTCGAAGCATATTGCTCAAGTTGTACTATCGCTGTCTGCCGCAACCTGCGATGGACCCTTTCTCATTCGCGATCCTGCCATGTTCGTGAGGAACAAATGGCATTCCTCACGAATTGGGTAGATTTCCATATTTGCAATTTTACCGCAAAAACATATGCCAAGAGTTATGTGAAAATGTGCAGAGATATAATTCATTCATAACTACTTTTTTTTATATAAGTAGAGATGCAGGATCTGATGATGCTTACTTGAAGCCTCCTAAAAGGCGCATAGAAAAGTAGATCCTGTGCGTGGGGATGTACAGGATCTCATTCACTCAGTTTTGGTGGGAAAGTGCGTCGAATTGTGGTGTGCGTCGAGATGTGGTGAAATACAGATACTATGTATTCGCATAAGCGAGAATGTACTACTGGGTATGACAGTGTCACTCTATATATTCACCTATAGGCCTAGTCCTCTATGCTAGTTCGAGACTATGTACAGCTTAATAGCACTGCACAATAGTGATGCAATTATTGCTAATATGTATCGTACGTACGTGATATTGCGTATTCGACATATCTTATATGGCAGGCCACTCACTCTATAGTCGTGGTGGCCTCATGACCCCGCGAACCTGCTATATATCCTTAGCATAGGCAATAGAGCATACATCAAGATGAATAAGAACTCATTGACACCTGGTGGCAAAATATATCCCCTACAGGATCTAGCATATACCAAATAAATCACTGCTCATATACCAGAAATCAGGTTAATGAATATGCGGAATATAATTCACTACATTCTACTATGCTCTGGATTCAATTTGAACCCACTTGAGATTTTGTTGTAGTTTCCGAGAAATGTGCCACATCTAAGTTATGCTCAATATCTTGGTACAGGAACGTACAGTACTACGAGAGAATGCTCGCTCGCTACGCTCGCAATGGGGGCAGAGCGTGCGGCGGGAGCTAAGGCAGAGCTTGCGACACTCGCGACCGGGATTAGGGGCTTTGGTGCTGTCACGGAGTAGTAAACATACTTTTCAGCCACTTGCACACATGCTTACTGAGAGACCCCACTCGCTTCGCTCGGGGGTCTATACAACTGCTGGGGAGGGTGACGCACCTAGGGAAGTGACGCGCCTAGGGGGTGACGCGCCTAGAGGGGTGATGCGCCCTGGGGGGTGACATCAAGAGGAGAAAAACTGATAGAGGTGTACATTTAACACCGAAGGATAGCACTGTATTATCAAGACCCGCACCTTTAAAATTGGTCTCTACCCTTAGATGTCACATTCCTATCTGGAAACTCACATCCCTCCGCTGCAGTCATATTTCCAACAACTATATCTGTCAACTTTATCTAATCAACTTCTCTAACTAAAATCTCACCACTACGCTCACTATCTCTTCTAAATTTCCACTTTCCAGTTGCCCACCCATTAACTACAACTTGCTTAATCACTCGCTGAATTGCCCGCTGAATGGCCTGCTGAATCCCCCGCTGAATAGCCTGCTGAATCGCTTGTTAAATTGGCTGCTGAATCTCCTGAATCCCCTGCTGAATCCTCCGCTAAAGTGCCTGCTGAATCCCCCGCTAAAATGCTTGCTGAATCCCCTACCGAATCACTTGCCGAATCACTTGTAGAACTACATGCTGAACTTGTTTGTTGAACTTTCTAACTCATCTGCTAAGCTGCTAGTTAGCTCGACATAATGAATTGCTTGCTGAACCCTTCACTGAATCGTATAGTGCATTCTCACTTACCTATTAGGCTATCCACCATAGCATTCAAGTTCCTCAAGTAGCAAGTTTAGTAGAGTACAACCCGATAACCTATATTTTTTTCAGTATTAATATAGTAGTGCCAATGGAATAAAAGTGACTCTTACCTTCGCATTGTCAAGTTGCGGAGTTGTAAAGGGGTGCAGGTGAGGAGGTAGTTTTAAGATAGATTTATTCTTAATTCAGGAGAATATCATAGAAGTCAAGCTATCTTTATTTTGATTAGTTTGATGGGACGACTTTCTCAAGTTGACAGAGATTTGCACAGTATTATTAAAAGTGCTGATCAGAAGCCACTTGTAGAGGTCATAGCTACAAAGTATAGAAATCTATTGGCCCGATAAGAGAGGAGGCCCAAGTTATTCTCGAAAATTTTTATCTCAGTACTATATACCAGTACTGGATAGGATACGATCTGCGGATAGGAAGCGACCGGGATTAGAGTACCCTCCCCCAATTACCAACGCAGTCAATATTTCATTGAATAGTAAATACATATATGCGATGCTGTGAGTATGGGCCAAATTGAGTGCGCTGATTCTAAATCTACAGTCAAAAAAACGAAAAAGCTACATCTAAAGTATCTGCAATTTTATACACCTCACTACCTTGCAGAATACCCCCCTCCAGCATTCACGAGCTCATACTCATCTTACAGCATTCCACCCACTAGTACATTGCTGGCAGTGGTGCCTCCAGTGTTATAGTATGATAAGAGATTAGCGGAAGCTCAAGGCTTGCACTATAGCACTGTACGTACCTTCTTATATAGAGCCTAAATCTATTTTTTAGTCCAAATCACTGACTTCAAGCACATCACCTCTGGATTGTGACTTCAGCAACTTCCATTCTGACCTAGCTGGCTGCGAATTGACTTCTATAGACCTAGGAGCTCATGTAGATGCTGCACCTTCTCTCCCAAACACCTCACAGCTCTAGTACTATGAGAGTTTAACTCTAAAAGCTCTCCTGCACCACCACTCTACCATCAGCTTCAACCCTCACCTCACCCTAACCACAATAGCTCATTGCCTACACTATTGCCCATGTCCTTGACTACATCCTTACTTATCAAAGCCACAGCTATAGTGTTTGTACTTGACTCATAGTCCAGCAACAGCTATTTAACTGTTTTGGCTCGGTTAAGTAGCTACTTCTGTTATTTTTAAGAAGTTAATAAAAGAATACCAGTAACTGCCTGTTAACTCTTAATAGAAGGATATACTCTGGTTTCTTGTATCACTAATGAGATATTACTACCTGCTCTTGTACTAGGTTCTACTTCAATCCTAGTAGAGGTGACTCTGGTTATAATATAGGCAAGAATCCAACCGATTTCTTTACTATAACTAGTTTTTACTATAGCAAACGCCCTTTCTTTACCTGTATACATAAAAAATCTAGTCCATTCCTTCACTACAGTGAGTTTTTCACTAAAAAGAGGTTTATTATAGCCAGAATTACTTGTATTCAAATTATCATAAGCCTTACTCTATCGAGCTTCTCCTCTACTATCTCCCATATGTTCTAGTGACCCTCATATCACTGTAAGTCTCAAATTCACACATATTACTACTTGACAGCATCCTTCCATGCTCTCCGTGCTAGTTATATAGATGAGAGCTAGAAAAATACTAGAGAGGAGAAGAGGTAGCAGAGCCACCTATATAGCTGAATTCTTGGAGGTAGAGCTGCTAGAGACTCAGATATCTGAAGAAGTAGTGGCATTTGCATGCACTCTTCTACCCAATATATATGGAGCTTGATTCCAAACCGGTATCTTCAATTCTCCTCCTCTGAAGAGCTAAATAAGATTGAGATTAATAACTAGAAAAATATATGAACTTTTGAAAATATATATAATAGTACTTACAATGCTATACAATAGATCTTGAGCTTCTACTAACCTTATATTATAATTTAGTCCTCACAACCCCGTTGCCATCAGTAGCCAGGCGAGTAGTGTATTTTAGAATGGGTATAAGCTTATGAGGGCCGGAGGGGGGTATTCTGCAAGGTAGTGAGGTGTATAAAATTGTAGATGCTGTAGATATAGCTTTTTGGTCCTTTTGACTGCAGATTTAAAATCAGCGTACTCAATTTAGCCCATACTCAATGTATCACATATATGTATTTACTATTCTGTGAAATATTGACTGCATTTGGTAGTTGGGGAGGGTACTCTTATCCCGGTCGCTTCCTATCCGCAGATCGTATCCTATCCAGTACTGGTAGATGTTGTAGGTCTCAAGCTTTTACTAACCTTGTATTGTAATATAGCACTGGTAGTACTATTGCCACCATTATGTGAGCAGGTGGGGTTTTACAGAGAGTGGGCATTTGCTGGTGAGTACTGGAGGGAAGTATTTCACCAGGTGCAGAGGCAATACAACTATAGATGCACTAGATGTGGCATTTTCACATTTTTTCTTTCAAAGTCAGAATCAGTGCAGTCAATATAGTCAATAATTAATTCATTGCACATATCAACACTATATTTCCTGAGATATTGCCTGCGTTCAGCGGTAGGGGAGGGTGCCAAGGTGACCGGTATGCATATCGTTACCTATACGGTGATGGTAGTTAGTGAGTCACTTTTTAAGAAAAAAAAAATTCTCTGAATACAAAGCTGAAATGATGCAAGGTAACCGGTACTGTAAGATGCTACGCCACGCTTCAGAAGGGCTACACACGGGCAATGAAAACAAAAACAAAAGGCGAAAACACAACATCACATGATAAAATGGTTTAAGTCATATCACAAAAACTAAAGGTCGTATGTAGTAATATCGTAATCTGCTACACGATGTTTTTTTTTTTTTGTTTTTTTTGTCACATAACCCCGCTTGCAGCTGTTCGCCATGGCAGGGCTGCTACACGATGTGACATTGCGATAACCACGCATAAGGGCTGATTTACGACAATGTACTGAGTACACTAGTCTCCCACCCACACCAGGGAATTTTAATTTCACCGGCAAGAAATATTTATACTCATAGCTCAAAAGGTATTCAAAAACTGTATAATGCATATGTACAACACGGTTTTGGGGATAGCGCAGTACAGAACTAGCTACTGTTGTATTAAGCAATGGTCATGCCACTCCTGCTCATGAGACAAATGATGCGGATTGAGCTGAAAATGATGCCTAAGAAAATTAGGAAGATACAAGACATTATAGTGGATATGAGGACCTTCATTTCCCCATCGGCAGTGCATTTTAGGCGCTTGGACATATACTTACTATTTTATATCGGGAAACGATCGCCTACCTAGAAACGACGCGCATCTTGGCATGCCTCATGAGAAACCATTTTCACAATATCTTTGGCAACTTAGATGCCAGTAACATCAAATAAAGTGATATAGATACAATGATGTCGGGACAACATTATCTACATATTCTATTGCCTATATTCAATATCAAGCTCCTGCCATATCAATAAATATGTCAACAGGTCAATTTAACCCCCCTCCCTCTTACGCTCCTATATATTGCCAGTTAAATAGTACTAACATCTATGCTCTTATAGCTGCTGTCACTCACTAATGGCCATAGTATATGGTGGCATATGCTATAGGGGGGTAGGATACTTCAAGCTCTATTCGCAAGTTTAAAAGTGAGCAATTGCAGCAACTGTAGCTGTACAAATTTATACTTAGTTATAATAAATAGAAGGTACCGAGGCTGAACATACTGTTATACACTCTACAACTGCTTACAAGATTGATATAGGGCTATCTGCGCCTTTAGACCATCCTAGTTTACTAGTTGAAGATGATATACTCATTCCCAGCTGATATCTCTAAGAGTATGAGACATGCAGTCAAGCGGACCCCACTAGCAAAAACCCTCACAGCTCAGCCATAATTGTACGAATATGAATTCTGAGAAAGGATTTGGATTCTCTGATGTTTACTTATGTAACCCACCATTTTTCCTTAATTTTTTTGCTCTTTTAATAATTTTTTGTGATTTTATTGAATAGTACTGACAGGTGATACAAGGGGTGCTCGGATACATGTCTCATGATTTGTGGCTGCCACTGTCTCACATGAGCTGCTGCTGCCAAACCTCAGATTTGCTTCCTAAACGGAATCCAGATTGCTATTCCCAGCTGTTAGATATGCCCTTAACGGCTTGCCGCTTACAATCTCCACCCCCAGATATACCTTCAAGCCCGAATATACTCTCCAAACCAATTCACCATCGCTCTCAACACTCTAAGTCAAAGTCAAATTCAGCTGCTGAAGTACTGGCAGTTGTGTGGGCGGCCAGTGGAGTGCGCGAAATGCGAAAAATGCACGCGCATATGAAATGCATATATGCGACGCAAGCAATATGTGAGCCGACGCTGGCAGGCGGCATCGAAATCGCATAAATGAGTACTATATGAGCTACGCAGAGGACTAGCGAGTATCTCTAGTCAAGTGTCTTTTTGGCCTAGCGGATGGTAACTCTCTGCGTTTACCACCTCCATTACAAGCCCTGCTATGGCGAACAGCTGCAAGCAGGGTTGTTATGTGAGATAAAAAAAAAAAGAAAACCTCCGTTACAAACTCGAAGTTGAAAAAAAAACTATCATCTAGATAAGTTCTGGATCGAAATTATCTTAATGCTCGACTACGACAGTTGGAGGGTCAGAAAAATGTAAATGATTATCATATTGACCTTAATTCGGACTCTAATAACTCTCCTGAGTCTTCTGTAGATGGTCCGAACCAAAGTACTCCAACAGATAGGCTTACTACTAATATACTAGAAGTTAAGGGGGGGGGGTCAACTACTAGTGGGAAAGGAGGAAAACGGCAGGCTAGAGGGCAAGGGAGTGGTAAAAGGGGACGAACTAGGGCTGCAAAAGATACAGACAATAAGATAGTAGTAAAGTCAACAGCATTATTTGGAGCTACTGACTCTCAGCCACCACTACCCCCTCCTTCGACACTTGAGGAAATAATTCAGCAAATGCAGCAGCTGCAGCAGCTAGTTTCAGGCCTCGCGAATAGAGCTGTAAGTTATTCTAGCCTATATTGCGTATGCTATCATATACTATAGCCATTAATGACTAACTCTTACTATAGGAAAGATAGATATAGACCTATTGATAGATAATATGCAGAAGGTTGAGGAGGGGGGTGGTAATTTAATATTATTATTGCATATATTGATATAGCAAGTGAACTATTGTTCACAGAATTAATACAATATGCTAGAATTGTAGTATCAGCTATGCTGTACATATAACTATTTACTGTAAGCTGCTAGCATGTCTGTTGCACGAGATATAGCCAAATGTAGTATCCCCAGCAGACGTGCCAAGAAACGCCATATCCCGGTCGACGGTCGTATCCCGATATAAAACAGTAGGTACTAGTATCTAAATAGTTTCGAATTCTATCTCATTCTTGCAAGCAAGCGAACATTGCGACATAATGCTATTCCCAGAAGGGCATAGCCCGTATGGTTCTTCCAGTGTCGGAATACTGCATTAGCGAGTATGGGCGGATTTTGAAGGTTGCAAGGACGTACGAGGACACTTACATCGCCGATAACCCATTGGTGAAATTCCAAAATTAAGAAAAAACGACCCTTGACAGTGACTATCCTAGCGCTGTTGCAAGCTGTAGTTTGGACGGTTGCCCTAATTTTACTCCTGCATGAACTCCTAAGTGATACGTCATCAGGCGATGAAAACATGATCGTCAGTAAATTGGTGTGAGTGCAATATGCATGTGTACAGACTTGCCGTCTGCAACTCAAGGATTATCCGTGACAGCTACGAACGCATGCAGTTGATTCTTACTGCATGCCTTGGAACTATCCTATAATGTATTGTAATGGGGTACAGTCGTTAGCTACTATTGTGACACATGTGGGTGGTCCAACGAAAAAAGCAATTATCAGTTTATGCTTATTCGGCTGTATGCAGGCTTCTTCGATACTCTCTTATTTTGGACTAGCATCGAGTGTGCGAAGGTTCTCATATGACCAACTTCATCACAAGAACTGTGAGATGGTAGTTGCTTTTTCTACATGTCTTCGCCACACACCTTTGAATATTGTCTTTTTAAATTCTACTATGCAATACTTAATCACGTATGAATCCACCAAATTTCTTCGCTCCCTCAGCGAAGTAAAATCACACGCTGTTGACCATTACATACTGAGTCGAAGTTCAGTGCATGAGAACGTTGAACATTTCTATTTGAACCTCTCTGTCCATGGAACCCTCAAACCGTTCAAGTTGCCCCTACCATTTCCCGCCAGGTGCAGATTTCCTCAGCCTCGAGTTCTTGGAACCAAACAATAGTACAGATTTAACGGCAATCTTTCAACAATGCCCCCAAGTATGTGACATTGCGATTGGCAATGGAAACCCAGACCTGTTTGGCATTGGCGTAGGTTGATTCTATTCTCGTCTCCTATTTCCTGGGTACTCGTATTAAGTACTAATTCCTGTTGCTGTTCGGCTTTGACAGCTCTTTACTACCTATTGTATCCAGCTCGCTTTAACCTCTTTATTCGCATTCATTTCATATTTTGGCACTGGAATTCCGAAAGTGCAAGAATCAAGATGGTGGCAAACGTTTATTGATATTCACCGTCTATTTATCGAAACCAATGCATATATTGTCCTCACAGTTGCAATTTCTTCATTTGTCAGAGCTTTCCAAAACCTCTCACTCTATGAGCGTGGATTGCTGTGTCTCCTACTTCCTGTCCAGGGCGATCTATTAACTGTCAATCTTCTCGCTCTGGTCCCAGAATGCAGGAAGAACACAGATTGGAGAAAATTCTCCATATACCTCTTCTTTCTTCTGCTAGTTGTCATTTTTGAAATCACTACATATAACACCACAGTGTTGCGTCCAATTGAGAAATTCGACCAGTTAGAGACGATCATTGATGGTTGTTATTCGACGTCGACGCGTGATACCACTGTACAACAATTACGTAGTGACTCCATCTTTCCTATCATGTCACGCAACCGTTTTTCTAGAGCAGGCAATCTACACCCGTTGGCTGTTTTGTGGTTATTTTGCTTTAGGACCGTTGTAGGATCTGCGCTCCTCAAAGCAGCGCTGCCTCGACCGCAGAACTACAGACAGCGAATTGGAAAGTTCTACAATTATGCTATGAGTATACTCTCAATTTCATGTTCTAGCGTTTTATATCTGGTCCTTTATGTGCAGATTCCGTTCCTCACTAATTGGATGCATCTCATTGTTGGTATAGTTTTGGTCATGTTTTCCTTTTTTGGTGACTGTGTTTGCAAAGTCCTCTCCCTGCTTATGTTGCGCTTGTTACCTAAACAACTAACACATTCAAAGGAGACGGAAGAATCAACTCCCACGGTTAGAGTAAATAAGTCGACTCCACAGTACTCAAAGTTGATAATGCGGATTTTATCCTTTCCATTATGGTTTTATTTACCATTTCGAAGCATTCTATACATGGTCGGAATCAATAGGTATCGTTACCTCCTGAAGGAGTATCGTGCTTCAGCCGACACTCAAAGTGAATGGGGAGTGGGGCAAACAGCAGCAATACTTACATGGCTTCCACTAATTGTCGAGGGAGTCATCAAGATATGGCGTACGTTCTCTGCGGGCATTGCGTTTCAATTCCTATCACATCATATTCATATGCAGCATAACATGCTAATCTAATGGTAGAATTCCACAAAACATCTACGATAGCAACGAGCAATAGATCTCATGGAGTTTTCCAAGACCCCCTTATCTTGCAAACGAGCCCTGTGACACTACAATCCGCTGGGCCGCCGAATCCGTCCGAAGAAGTGGCGCAATCTGACCCGATCCGTTCAGAACACTCCGAGAGCCACGCAGCTGGAGCTGCTGCTCAATATTCATTACCGCCTAGAAATTTACGTAGCGGAGAGTCTTCAGATGAAGACAACATCATAGGGCGTGAAGAGCTTGCTACTCTTGAGAATAGACAAGATGCGGCAGCAGAACCTTCCGCAGAATCAACAAGCGAAAACACCAATGTTGTGTCAAGCGGCTGTGGCAAGGAAGCAAGAATGGCTCAGGGGCCGCAAGTAGGAATACGGAAGAGGCCGACATTAGCCATAGAAGAAGGTCCTGAGGGCAGTCATACCTAGTTTGTTGTTACATCGATGGGACTCGGCCATGATAACCAGAAATAAACAATAATTTGGACAGAAAAACATCCAACGTGCTAGTGCAGAACCCTGAAGCGGTGGGAGGTGTAATGCAATCCCTCTTCTAGAGCAGGATTCCGGACGTCTCTTCCTATTGAGATAACACTCTGGAATTTCGCTCGGAGAAAACAGACTACCTCGAGCACTGCCGTAAATAATAGGTAGACCTCCTAAATTCGCCTACCCATCTTCCCCAATCCTCCCATTATCAAAACGTCTCCTGCAGCCAGGTTTCCCAAACCTCCTACTCCGAAAGTACAGTTCGGTGTGGGCTTGAACGAGCTTCGTATTAGCAGGTTGAGGTTGCCTATTCGTTGGTTAGGTTGGCACGATCCCTTCTATTTGTAGCCGTCCTGTCGGCGGTACCTAACAGCCTTCATCACCGTATCTGCCGTTTTTCGAACTGTCAATTTCTTTTAGAACGTCAAAGATTGTACCCGTTTTGTTATATCAAATAACCCCGCTTACCGCTACTCGCTATGGCAGGGACATTGCACCCGTTAGCTCTAATTTAACTTTTCCTAGAGACCCTTAGCTCGAATTGTGTCCTATTGAGCCTTTCAGTTACCACGATTGCGGTTTCATGTTCTCCTAGACCTCTTTGTCCAATTTAGGCTTTTTTTTTTTTTTTTTTTTTTTTTTTTTTTTGGTTCACGTAACCCCGCATACAGGCTACCAGCCTATGGCAGGGACCCATACACCCGGGTCAGGTTAAAGCAGCTACCTATCTACACTACGTACACGCTTGGTACACAACGTACCCTCCGGCCCTTCAGCTAGCTCAGATCGAGGCTGGCGAACCATACCTCGACTAGGTTGCCCACCCTCTCCTGCTTCCACCCTTTCAGCAGACAAGGGGGCCAAGATAGGCACCTTCTTACAATACCAAGACGAGATGTTAACCGAAGCTGGCAGGAAGGGCAAAGGAAAGCTGCCGAGCCAAGACGAAGCCTTCAAGCGCCACCTGGCAGTCACCTCACGCAAAGGTCCCTCTCCCCGCCCCAGGAGCACCTCCACCTCCCCACCAACCAACCCCGATGCCACCACCAGACTTAAAACCGGCATCGTAGTACACGGGATCGCCCTACGGAAGGACCTAGGGAAGGTCAGACAATGGTTGGAGGCAGCGAATAAGGAATTGGGAAAGATCTCCGGAATTCGCTGGCTGAGGAAGAAGACCACGCTGGTTGAGGAAGGAAAGAAAACCAGCTCGGCGGTAGTTTACTTGGAGAAGGAGACCGAGGCTGGGAGGGTGAGGCTCGGGAGACGTTGGCTAAGGTGGGACCGGTATGAATCGGAGAGGGGACGGAAGTAGGACATACCGGACCTGTCACCCGCACCATGAAGGAGTTTCGCGGGCATTACATGTAGGTAGGGGTACTTAGTTAGACGCAGATGTTGACTTCTTTCTTTTTCTGTTATAATAAACCCTCGCCATAGCCCTTTGGGCGGCCTGCGAGTATTGATATAAAAAAAAAAAAAAAAAAAAAAAGAAGCTGGCATACACCAACAGGCTAGAGCCCGAAGGTCGGAGGAACGAAACAGATTAGGCATGACCGACAGACCACTCCAAAGACTGGGACACGGGGTAGGGCACTGGCTGGCCTCTTGAGGGGCGAGGGACTGAGACACTGGCAATACAAGTTAGGGAAAACAGACGGCCCGGAATGGCGATGGTGTGGAGAAGAGGAGGAAACAACCAATCATGTACTTAACAGCTGCCGGGTATGGAAAACACGATGGCCAGGGGGAGGGAGGCGTTACTCAAACCACCAAGAGAGGACGGAGATGCCGGGGACCCGATCAGATCATTGTTGGAATGGATGGAGCGCTAGACGCGACGCCAGCAGTTATGTCTAATGTCACCCTTTTCTGTCTAATATCACCCTTCTCTGTTTATTTCTTTCCTTTTCCTGTTTACGTTTTCATGCAACTAAACATCGCCATAGTCCCAAGGGCGGCACACGATTAATGATATGAACAAAAAAAAAAAAAAAAAAAAAAAATTCCACCCTTTCTCCTCTAAGTCCTCCCAGCATGCCAGGTGACCATCTCACCACTCTTCTTCTTCCTCTCTGGCCGCTCCAGCTCGCCACACTGGAACACCACATGTTCTGCACTCCAAGCTGCTCCACAAGAGCACCGCGCCTCCTCTTCACTGATTTTCCTCCGCCACATGGCCCCGCCTTTCCCAGTCCGCAGCCAGGTGTAGTTGGTGAGGGCCATTCTGAACCACTTCTTGAACTTGCCCTTCCCGAACCCAGCTCGCTCCCTCTCCTCCTTTCTCTTTCGAACTAACTCCTGGCGCAGACCGCCCTCAGTGGCCTGCCCATCGTACCTCATGCATCTGGCCTCCTCTTTGGCCCTCTCCTCTGCGAACTCATTGCCCTCTCTTCCCATATGGGCCTTGACCCACGCAAGCCTCACAGCTCCAGGATACCTCAAGTTCTGCAGCCTTTCTGCTATGAGCTCTACCACACACGCCAGGTCCGCAGTCCTCGCTTTTCCAGTTCTCCATGCTGTCTTAACTGCGCTGATTGCTGCTTGAGAGTCTGCAAGCAGTAACACTTTCGCCCTGCCATCCACTGCCTCGAGGGCCCCTCTCATGCCTGCGACCTCTCCATCCTATACCGTCGCCTTAGTGCCGATCCACCGGGATCCTTCTGACTCTCCTGCCACTACCTGCTTCCAGCACTATCCACCTCCAACCTCTCCTTCCTCACTGCGACTGCCACCTGTGAATATGGCTCCGGAATCGCCCTTGGCGCATCCTCCTTGCCCAGCTTAAGGTCAATGACCTCAATTTCTGTTCTAAGTGGTGGAACTTCCTGACCCCAGGACACTTTCTCATCCCCACCGGCCTCAAGTGTGCTGGCAATCTTATCTGCTACTAACTCAAAGCCATCATTCTTCTTTGTGGCATATGCTAGGCTGCAGTCTATCCAGTCTCTCCCCTTCTCTCCTTCCCGGTCTGGGTCTGTGGTTTCAACCCATCTGAAGCTCTCAGGCCATAGATCCCCTACCCCTGTAGAGTCTTTTATTGACCTTAGAGCATATCTTGCCTGGCTCTGATCCAAGATTGTGCCTACATTCTCAACGCCTGCAATTGCCTCCACCTTCCCTCTCGCTGCTCCTTGCACTGCCCCTGTACACTTCCGAAGGGCCTGATACTGAAGCCTCTTGAACTCCTCTCTCCACTGCTTCTGATCTCTCCACCCAATCTTCGGACCCCCACAGTGCCACTGCCCTTACCGTGCCTGTGGTTTCCTTTCTCCATGAGAGTGGGCTCATGCCGCATTACGAGTTGCCTAACCCAGACAAGGTGTCCAGGAGCTTCCTGGCTTTCTCGATCCGGCTTTTCCAGTGATGGTTGAAGTCAAGAGTATCTGGGTTGCTATCTCCCCCAATCATGGCATACGCCCAATGCACACTAGTCTCCCACCCCATCAGACAATCCTTCTATCCCATATTTAAGGCTCTTTCCGATGTGCTATGTCCATTGAGTTCGTAGGTCAGATTACTCGTTGCTGCAATCAGTCAGCTTGAGAGTGCAAGTTCTGGGGTGAAGAGACTTTATTCGCAACTCTAAGGGGACATACATACTTAATTGCATTCAGGAATTTCACAAATTCAAACTATTGTCTAGAGACACCTTGGATGAAATGTATATATTTCCAGAAGAGTTCAAAATTCAATGATTGTTTGAGGGGTCAGAGCTTGTGTTCACAATCATGAGGAGTACGGCTTAGAATGAAGTAAAGTTCCAAACATTATCTGTCCCACTTGAAACGTCGGAAATGTAGTTAAATCTGTCAGTAAACTCATGCAGCAAAGTCTCATTGTAGATGATGCTAGGAGGCAACACACAGAAGCAGCTTAGCCCAGGTATTGCCACTATTGTCTGGTACATCAAAGGTGTGAAGTTAGCTTTGTATTGCGCTATGGGGACCGCTTACGTTCCGGGCTAGGTTAACATGTTCTTGAATGCCAAGGGAGGTTGTCATGTTACCGCATTTCCCAGGGCGATTCACGAGCGACAGGGCGCACACGACAGGGATGCGTTGTGACATGATCCCCATTTTTTTCCTGTGCGCCCTATGCTCCGGGCGCATGTGGCGATTTTTTCCTTAATGGAGATGAATACAGTCTAACCTTGCTATACTGGACGAGTAAAAATCCGGCACTTTTTGTCCTGTATAGCAAGGTTCCAGTATAGAATAAAATGCTTTGCAGCTGTAAAAAGGGGGTGGCAAAATTTGTATACAAATTCCCAGAGTAGGAAGTAAACAAGTTCAGCAAACCTTAACTGAATCAAAGTCTGTTCAATCTGCATCGCTCTCACTAGCTAGAACAGATGGAGCATCAAATATACAAGGGCGTCTCGGTACGAGGCCGAAAGGGGACGGAGGTGAGGCAATTCGGCTGGGCGTATTTCCCCCCGCGAAAACAATTGGAGACTGCGGGAAACACATGTAATTAAGGCTGGGCTAGGATTGGGGTTTTTTTTTTTTTTAGGCGGATAGTTTCTGTCGGTGTAGTTAACTTTTCTTTTTATTATAGCACAACATCGCCATAGCCCGTAGGGCGGCACGCGATTAATGATATAAAAAAAAAAAAAAAAATACAAGTATTAACTAGAGCCAAACCATGCTACTCTGACTGTTTCTTTAATAGTCTCTCAATTCACGCCAAAAACTCTACAAGAATGTTCCAGCCTCCTAGCGGCAGAGAGTGGTAAACAGTGGTAAAGTGGGGTAGTCTAAGATGTATTAGTATTTAGTGTGTCCGGTATAGCAAATGTTATTTGTATGGAGACATAGGGTACTTGCCTGGTGGTTTCTGTCCGTTCAGGTATTGTTAGAGCGTCCGGTATAGGAAGGGCAATTTGTATGGGGAACGGTTGTCCGAATCAGACGCCATCCGGTATAGCAAGGTTAGACTGTACTGTGAAGCTAAGTCAAGTTACCCAAAAACAATCACTGACTCTCGCCATAGCCCATAGGGCGGCAAGCGAGTAATGATATTAAAAAAAAAAAAAAAAAAAAATCACTGACTGATAGCCGATCTCTAACAACGTAACCCACGAGAGGGTAACACGATGCGTAGCGGAAGAATAAGGATAGCGGGGCAAGCGCTATAGAGAAAGATAATGGTGCAAACGGAGGCAGCAATGGAGTGGAGGCACGGAGGAAGGTAACGAGGAGAGGAGTTGAGCGACTCTATGGTATTAAGTGGGTGCGGGTTTCCGCAGACTATATACACAGAAAGCGAGACGACTATACCCAAATGGTAGCCGTAGATATAGGCAACAAACTTGTACAGTTTCGTAAAGAAAAGACGAAGTAAAACAAGCTGTATGCGAGTTCGAAACAAATCCCAGCTGAATGTGATATCCGAAGTAATTCCGAAAAATAAATGAAAGAATTAATATACGAGATAAACATAGCAACCATCCATGTAAACGACATGTGAAACGAAGATAAGAAAGAATTAAGCCACCTGCAGATGGCTCCTCAACATGCAACTCATGCAAGAAATAGATATGTACTTTAGCCCAATACAGTCAATACAGTCATTCCTTCATATACTCACTCTTTCTCTACTGTCGAAGTGGCTACTTGGCTACTACCTACCACCCGAGATCGGTACGTTAAGTCAACAGCCTGCTATATGCTTCCCATCCCTTACACTAGCAATATGTGCCGGATCATTAGCCAATCGTATCTCATGGTGTATCGGTTGCTGGACACGAGCAAAGCTTGGCGATCCCCCCTCTTCCCATGGTGCGATGTTAGCGCTGCAGAACACCTGCCTTGTATGAATAACAATATAGCAGCTATGGAAACTATTGGGTTCTCGTGGCTCCATATTGACTACTGTATTACAGAAGGAAACAGTTGGCAAAAGAAATAGTGAGGAGACTAAAGTCATTAATGGAAAGAAGTATTATTGGAAAAAAAAAAAAATGAATATATAACCGAAATGTTGCAGGAGGTAATCCACAATGTCCTACATAAAAGTTCAGAAAGGCTGCACACAGGTAATGAAAATAAAAAAGAAAAGTGGGACCAAAAATATAGGATAGAGCCGGTCACAATGAGTTAAGTCATGTTGCAAAAACGAATGGTCAAATGTAGCGTATCGTAATCTGCCGCACGCTGCATGAAGTGGCGATAATCACGCATACGGATTAAAACATCTGGGTTGCTATTTCCCAATCATAGTATATTCCTAATGCACACTATAGTCAGGCATTCCACTATGCAATATTTAAGCGTGTATGATTCCACAATATTACTGCCCCTTCCGTCGGCAAAGTACAGTCACAGGCTTTTAACCGTCACGTACCGAGTCGAAGATTAGCGCATAATAACGCGGACCTTGTCTATCTGAGCTCTCTGTCCATGGAGCCATCAAACAGTTCAAATTGCCCCTACCATTTCCCGCCAGGTTCAGATTTCCACAGCCTCGAGTTCTTGTTAGAGCCAAACAATAGTACAAATTTAACGGCAATCTTTCAACAATGCCCCCAAATTTGTGACATTGCGATTGGAAATGGAAATCCAGACCTGCTTGGCATTGGAGTAGGTTGATTCTATTCTTCTCTACAATTCCGTGGGTATTCGTCTTTAATACTAATTCCTATTACCGTTCGGCTTCACAGCTCTTTGTTACCTATTGTATCCAGCTCGCTTTAACCTCATTATTCACACTCATTTCATATTTTGGTGCTGGAATTCCAAAAGCCCAAGAATCGACACGGTGGCAATTGTTTATTGATATTCACCGCCTATTTGTCGAGACAAATGCATATATTATCCTCACAGTGGTAATGTCCTCATTTGCTAGGACTTTACAACCAGCCTCATTCTATGAACATGCAACGTTACGCTTGTTAATTCCGCTCCAGGCCGATCTACTAACATTCAATCTTCTTGCTCTGGTCCTAGGTGGCAGGATGTACACAGATTGGAGAAAATTCCCCTTATACCTATTCTACCTTTTGCTAGTTGTCATTATTGAGTATGTTATGCTTTACGCCGGAGGGATGATTTCAGCAGAACAAGTTTACTTCTTAGAGAGGATAATTGATAATTGTTACTCGTCGCAGTTTACAATTAATAGTGAACTCTTCGGTATTATTTTACTCAGTTCTTTTCCTTGCAAAACCGTTCTACATACTTCTGCTCTTTTTGGGTGCATGTTGAGAGATGGAGGATCTTTGTTGTTGAAGAAATACTCCCTATCGCAAAATTATGGACAGCGAATTGAAAAGTTCTACAACTACAGCATAAGTATACTATCTGTTTCAGGTTCTATAACTTCTGTTGTGTTATATTTATCTCTGTATGGGTTGACTTCACTGACTCCCGATCCTTGCACTTGGAATACGGTTGTTGGTATGGGTTTGTTCATATTTTTGCTCCTAGGTGACGGCATTGTCATACTAATCTATCGAGTTATGTTGCGCTTGTTGCCATTAACACATTCAAAGGAGAGGGAAGAATCAAGTCATACAGCTAGGAGAAATGAGTCGACTGCACGCTACCACAATTTGACAATGCGGATTTCATTCTTTCCATTGTGGTTTTATCTACCGTTTCTATGCATTCAGTCCACGATCACAATCAATAGGTCTCGTTACCTTTTAAGGGAGTATGGTACTTCAGCCGATATTCAAAGCGAATGGGGAGTGGGTCAAATAGCAGCAATACTCACGTGGCTTCCACTAATTACCGAGGTTTGCTTCAAGATATTGGGTACATTCTCTGGAGGTATTGCTTTCCAAACCGCGTCACATCATATGTATAAGGCATGCTGATACCAGAATTTCTCAAAGCATCTGCGATAACGCGCGAGAGTACTAACGGCGGTGGTGATGACGGTCTCTCTCACGACCCCCGTGGCACTGCACTGAGTTCTGTAACACCACAATCTCCTGGGTCAGCCAATCCGTCCGAAGAAGTGGCGCAGAATGATCTCACCAGTCAAGAAAACTCCGAGAACCCAGCCGTGGGAGCTACTTCCCAGACTTCATTACCGCCCCGAAATTCATGTAGCGGAAACTCTTCAGATGAGTGCAACATCGCAAGGCGTGCAGAGCTTCCTGCTCCTGAGGAAAGACAAGACCCAGGAGCTGAACTATCTGCAGATTCAACAAACGATAACCCCAATGTTATGACAAGCGGCTGTGACATCGAAAGAAGAACGACTCAGGGACCGAAAGTTGGGATACGAAATAGGCCGACACTAGCCATGGAGGACGGTAGTTGGGGCTGTCATACCGAGTGCTAGCGTTTGTTACATCCATGGGACTCAGCGGGGATAGTAATGGTACATTCGGAGGCATCTCGGGGGTGAGAAACAGATGCCATTAATGGAACGGTAAACGGTTGGCAACAGCAGATTGGGGGAAGAATAGTCGATGCAGATCCTGATGTGGAGGAGAAACAACCATTCGACCCTATTGCTAGTAGTAAAGTTTCATTTGCTGTACGATATCGATAGCTTCTTTAACTGCACATCGTTAGCATCTATTCCAGTTATGAACAGCAACAAGGTGGGTAGGTACTTACAGTTCCATCTCCGGGTCCCCCTGTGTCTCCAGCGTTGTTTGCTGGTTCTGTCCCCAGGCTGCTCCGAGAGTATCATCTCGTCCCCCCACCCCATCCACTCCCCGTATTCTATACCTCGTTCCACCGGTAACTTTGCCGTCCCCCTCCTCCTGGCCGCCCCGAACCTTTCTAACCCTCGCCGGAAACAGTCGTCCAAATCCCTTCCGTCCAAGTCCCTTCCGTCCATGTTCCCAACCCTACCAGCACCAAGTATACACCCCCTTTCCAGTCCCTTCACCACCTCCACCTTCCCTGCGCACCCCCCCACAGCTCCGACAACTTCTATTTTCCCTTGAAACACTATCAACTCCCTTCCATCCAGGTCCCCAACCCTGCCGATGCGAATTAAAACCACCTTTCCAGCTCATCATCCACCTTCCTCCACCCTCTCCTCAGCACGAACCAACCAAGCTCCAACCCGAACAAATTCCCTTCATCCACCTCCTCTTTTCCTCCGCACACAAAACCCGACAAACTTATTCCCCCCGGGGCGACAACCCTCACCCCCTCACGAGCTCCTGGAAACTTCCAACCCCGCATTCAAAAGTCCGCTCCAGGAGGGCCCTTCCTGGAGAGTACTTGAAAGCGGGGAGGTATCCGTGCCGTGAGGTGGCTGCAGTAGTTTGTGGTGCGGTGTGCTGATTTCGAGGCGATGTCGAGGGTTTGATTTTTTTTTTTTTTTTTTTTTTGTAATATTTTATAATATTTGTAATTTTATTATTGTACTTTATTTTTAATTTTAATTTTTTTTTTTAAAAAAAATTTTTCAACTAGTGTTTTCACTTTTCTTTTTATCTTTATAATCTTTCTTTTTCTTTTGCTTTGTCGACTTTTTTTTTTTTAATCTTGTTTTTAACTTGTAAATTTTTAATTTTGCCGGGTGCTTTTTTACCCGCGCTTTTTTCTTTTTTTTTTTTTTTTTTTTTTTTTTTTTTTTTTTTTTTTAATGATTTATTTTTAAATTGTTGTAATTGTTATAATTTTTTTTTTTTTTTTTTTTTACAAATTTTTCTTTCTTAAGTTTTTTTAATTTTTTATCAAGTGTAAATTTTTAAAATTTATCTTTTTCGTTTAAAGGGGAGTCTCTGTTTCCTTTTTTATTTTTTATTTTTTTTATTTTTTTTTTATTTTTCCTTTTTTTTTTTTTTTTTTCTTTTTTCTTTTCTTATTTTTTTCTTTTTTTTTTTTTCTTATTTTTTTTTTTCTTCATTCGAATATTCGCTCTCTCAGAGGGTCTCTAAACCCTTCATCGCCATTTCTCTCAAGGCCCACCATCTCCCCTCCCTCCAAACACGCCCTTATCCCATCTCAACCACGAGTGCCCATCGAATTTCTTGTGACTCCGAGTCAGCTGGCATACCGCGATATAGTATGTGTGTGGTGACCGTTGGATAGATGCTTAGCTCTATATTGCTGTTGCAGGTAAGTCAACATAAATTTTATGCAAACGGAGACAAATTCAACCAGCCTGGAAAAGGTGCTTACTTTGAATCAGGGTCACTCTGGTGAAGCCAATGGAGAGAGGATTGTCGATGATGCAGCAGGCGAATGTCGAGGTTATCTCACTGTTCATGGCGGCAGTGAGATATAAGAGATGTCCAGGCTGCGCCGCGGAGGACTAAAATCCAGCATGTCGGTGTCAATAATAACATTGCTGGGCTCTCAGACCCTCCACCACCCCCTCGGCCCCAACCTCTCGAAATGGTTCCTCCTGAACCCCCCGGAGCCCGCGGATAGAGCTGCCTTTCCGCCATCCTCCTCTGTCTCCAGCTCACATGGGGCAGCTCTTCCATCTCCTCCCGGGACTCGTACTCCTCCTCGTCCGTTGGTGCCTCTCGCCCCAGTCCGACATACATCTCCCCAGGACTGTCGTCGCTGCCGGACAGGATGTACCCGGTATCCCACTCCGGGGGCATTCCGCAGCGGTTCTCCGCGTCGAAATACGGAACGCGGTATGCGGCACGGCAGTATACGGGCGCAAGACGCCCGGGGCGAGGGGAGGGGGTCTGGTTGGGGGAGGAGAGGTGGTCCTCATCCGGAGAGACTTCGTAGGGCGCGAAGGGGATGCGCGGTCCAGTGGAGAGTGGGGGGGTGGCTTCGACTGTGCGCGGAGGGGCGATGTTCTCCTTGTCGGAGCCGCCTGTGGCCGGAGGGGCGATGTTCTCCTTGTCGGAGCCGCCTGTGGCCGGAGGGGCCATGTTTTCTTTGTCGGAGCCTGAATCGGGATCAGAATCAGATCCGGGCTCTGGCCTTTCGGACCACGACACCCCCATCACCCTCTCCAGCCAGAACCTATGCTTCTCCTCGGGGTAGAGCTCCCTCCATCTCCCCTCCGCTTTCCCCTCCAGCACCTCCCTGTCGTCCTTCTCCAACGCATCCCACAACCTGTCCTTCTCCTCAATGGCCCACTTTGCCATGAGGAGTTCCCATCGTTTCTCTCTGGTCAGGCGCGTGGCCGAGGTTAGGACCTCCCACCCCCTGGTGTCCACGAGATGAAATGTCATGACACCGTCAGTGGCGTCGATGTCGGGAATGCGAGACGGCGTCGCAGACAGGTTCAGAGTGTCGTGGGCGTGCTCTGTGAGGAAGGAGGGCGAGTTTTCGTGCCCTGCGAGAGAGGCGGTGGGGCTCCAGCCGAGGGGTACTCGTATTGGAGCGGGGTGAGGGTAGGCGTTTGATGTGGTGCGGATGGAGTGTCCGCGGGCGCAGGGGAGTCCAGGTCTCTGCGGATGACGAACGAAGGGCGCGCGGAGGTGCAGAGACGCTTGGAGGGTGCAGGGGCGCGGGCAGCCTGCGAGGTTGTTAGCGATTGGATGTATATATGGGGGGGGGAGATAACAATGTATGGAAATAGGGGACTAGAACTTACCATCTTCCGCTTGCGACTGACCCGGTGCTCCCAGACAACGTCGACGCTGCTACGCTGTCTGTTGATTCCACCACCGCCAGCTCGGAAGAGCTGGCGTCATAATCCTCCTGGTCGACGTTCGCCTTGACGCTGCTCTCAGTGTCAATGGACTCCTGCACTGAGGCGCGGGGAGCTGCTGGCGTCGTAATCCTGCTCAGCGAGATACGGAGAAGTCGACCTGTTTTCCGAGCCATAGTGCTCATCCTCACTTGGTGAGGAGCTGCTGGCACTGATTGACTCGGGCGGGGTGTGTCGGCAGGGCTTTCGGAGTATTCAGCCGCCTCAGCTTCCGAATCTGAGGTTGGTGGCCACACCCAAATTTCTGGCATCGCGGGCGTTGGCTCAACCTCAGGTGTCACGCCCCTTGTCTCAACCCCGGGCGTCGCGGCTCGTTCCTCCCCCTCCTCCATCCATGGAGGGGTGTAGGTAAAGGACTCCCAATTCGCGATTTCAGCTTCCGACTCTGAAATCGCTGGCCATACCCAAAGCTCTGGTGTTACTGGCCTTGTCTCGGCCTCAGGCGTTGCTGCCCTTGTCTCAACCACAGGTTCAGGTGATTGCTCCTCCTCTTTCACCGGGCCCAAAGAACGTAGGTTATACCTGCAGTTCTTCTTGCGTGCAGGGACCTCTTCAGGGGCACTATATTTTCTCTTTGCCCCTTGGGCTGGTGGGGCGCTTTGCCTGACTCCCTGTGCGACTAGGGCAGGGGACTGAACCGGGCGAAGCCCTGTGGCCGCGCCATTGATGTACTGCTGCTCGAGGGGAGTGACTGGGCGAATTTCTTGGGAGACGACGATGCAGTCGAGCAGATCATCTTCGACTGCTTGTTGCTCCGGCGTGCGAGAACGCTTGGAGGCTCGACCGGCGGCAGCGGCAGGGGTGGAATTGCGAGCTGCTGCGGTGTTATATTTAGCGTTGGTGCGGCGGGGACGGAAAGAGGCCGCAGTGAGAGTCATCTTGGGGACCGTGGTGGTTTTCTTAACGATGGAGGATGGCATTGTGAGTGAGTAAGTATGTGGATGTGTGTGTGAGTGAATGAGTATGTCAGTGAGTGACTCTGTGAGTGTGTACGTCGGTTGGGTTGACTGTGTCTGTATGTAGGTTGGGTTAACTGTAGATGTAAGGATAAAGTAAGTCTGTAGATGGGAGGTATTCGTCTTATGTCGATAGAAGTAAGTGAGAGTAAGATTTCTTCTTTGCCGATGAGATGAGACGAGATGATAATGATGGAGGATGGCGGATGGAGGGTTGTTATGAATTTGTGCAAGACTCGCACGGGCAATTTGTGCAAGACTCGCACGGGCTCGGGATTAGGTAATCCTGGTTGTTTGCCTCCGACCCTTCAATGCTGTCTTCGTCCCACGATGCAATGCGGTGTATGCATATGTGAGTCGTAAGCCGCGCCCCAAATCTGGCCATAACATCAAAAATCCGCGCTCGTTTGCTCGGCCGATATAGACACTAGTACCGTTTCTGGACCGCGCGCAAAATTGGGGTGGTGTGAGCTCAGCAGCTAGATGCAAGTGGGAATGTAAAACAAACCACAACATACAGGGAGTCTGTGGACGAGAGCCAACACGGAGGCAGTGGCAGCTTTCCGACCGAGTATGTATGGAGTTACATAGAGTTCATGGGATCTACACATGTGGACTTAGGACATAGATTTGGGTTTTTTCACATGTGGCAGTGTTGGTTTGTTTTGTTTGAGTCCCGCAAGGTTCTAGTATGCATGGACTCGATATACTTCTCGATTCAACTTCTCTGCTCTGCACAAAATGCCCACATGAGAAGCCCTAACCTAACTCCACACCGCCCGCCCCTGCATGCATGCCGCAAATTGGCGGTGTCTTGCGTTTGCATGGACAATTCTATGGCCGATGCACAAAATTATAGAAAATAGTCGGGTTGCACTGCCTCCCATATAGAATATTAAAGTTTCGTGCCACAGTCGTATAATATGAGGATGCTGGTGTGACAAAGCACGAAGGCCACGCGATTCGATGGACGAACAATCTCAGGTGGCGAAGGGAGCCGATGTGATGATGATCGAGCTCGGTGGGAGATATTTCAGGAACGATATACGGATAGGTGCAGGGAGAGGAGGAAAGAGGAGGTGAAGGTTGGGGACAAGAGTAGGTAGATGTAACAGTGCACACAGGGTGCAGGATCGACGGAGTGAGAATGCACTGCAGTGCTTTGTGTGTTTATATGTGTGCAGAAAACGTGGGAGGAAAGATGTTTAATCGACCCATTACGCTAACTCATACCAAGGAGGTACGAAGCGTATAGAACGCAGGTTGAGCTCTACATAGATTTGTTGCTAGAAAAGGGAGGCCGGGGTTCGGACTTTACGGGATAAGGTAAATATTACAAACACATATTGCTGGTAACGTGGAGTGCGTTATACTCGGAACCACGAGGATAATTCAATGCTAACTCAATCGTGGAATACTTATTGAGGGAAAGGTGCATATAGACGCCCTTTCCCCTAGCCCTCTTCTCGCACATGCCTGTCCCCTTGTTTTATCATTTCTCTCCTTTTTTTTTTCTCTGCTAAATATGTTGATCTGTAGACAAACGCATGTGCAAGAAACGCTGCGTATATATATGGACACCACATCCTTTCTGGAGTGATAGGCTTCCAGTTGCACGGGGGCAGCCGGAATTGCGGATGATTGTTATGCCGCAGAGAAACTTGTACAAGATACCATCCATGAACAAAGGCAGCAAGAAGTAATGCGTCAATTATGTTTGGAAGTATATTGGTCAAGTGTAGAACCATGGAGTGGGTTCTAGTAGCCTTCCTTCCAGTGGAATGCCAAGACTGGCACGTGAGCTTGGCTTAGAATTGCAAGGGATTTTGACCGAATTACGTAAGCCGGTTATGTAACCAGCGTCATGCGAAGCCCAACCTGTACATCCCATTGTCTATTTCTAAACAGTTCATCCTTCACCTCCTAATATTGCCAAACGATTCAGCTTTGCAAAGCAGTAATAAAGCCCTACCATAGCGAGTAGCGATAAGCGGGGATACGTGATTATCAAAAAAAACAAAAAAATGCAGTGATAAAGATAGCGCCATAGTCAACAAGGTCGGCTACACGCAGCAATTGAGCAGTGACCGTGGCTTACTGACTATTAGGCTTCCGACCACGATGCGATGTTCAAAGCACTGAACACTCAAGTCAATCAAAGTCTTCGAAGACATTCTTGCCCTACTATTCTTTTCGCAATGAGGCCCGGCGGCATGCGCATATATAGCAATAGTGTAGACGCAAAGAAGGTAGAAATTGCAACATTTTTAAACCTTCTTGAGGATGGGGGCAGCAAATACCGAGGGAAATTTCTGGATCCGCTTGAAAGGAAGGGGAAAAATTGCTGGATCGACACGAAAAGGAGATAGAGGCTTTCAATAATAAGATTGAAGTCTATGCTGCGCAAGTAGCCGATGATTTGAGGGCATGTTGACTTGCTTGAAGTGGTACCCTCTACTTGCAAGTGTATTATAATACTGGGACTGGCAGGCTAATTTATCATGCATGAGAAGTTGCGGATAGAAATAAATAACGTAGGAGGTGCTCCTTGGTATGTTAATGCAATCCTTCGTTACATCAATTTAAGTTCTAACTTCTTCAAACTCCAGAAAGGATTATCTACCAACCTACACTCGAGGAAAACTCGAGTGTACGTGGTAGACTTCAACGGAAGTGGACTTGAACGGGTAGGTACAGCGTAATGAGAAGGAGGAGAGGGAGGAGAAGGAGGGGAGTGGTGTGGATAGTTGGATGATTGAGGTTGAACCTAGCACAGTGTTGAGTATGTGGAAGAGATGAGAGAAAGGATCTGAGACGTTATGTTTCCTAGAGGTTGCGATACCAGTTAGTGAGTGGCACGAGCTAGCTCGAGCCGAGCTGGAGGGTGAGCTTGAGCCAGCTCGTGGGTAAGCGAGCTCGAGCTCGTCAAATAGAAGGTTGCCTCGAGCCAGCGAGCCTTGATTACATGATATTGATAACCAATCTAAACTATTCTACAGCTTCATCCTCCTCGCCGCTATCCGCTAAATTCACTATTTCTGTCTAAAAAGTTGAATGACACCTTCACGAGTTTTGTTATAGAGTTTCAGAATATCTCTATGTATAGCACGAGCTGACATTTTCTGGACTTGGGGTTGCAATATTGGAGGAGCTCTAGAAATGATGTCTTTTCTGCTAGTTTGATTGGTGAATTTGTTGAGATAAGACAGCGGTTGTCATATTGATAGATTGGTAATGTCCTATAACTTGCAGTGTTCCCAACCGGCCAGGCCGCCCATCAGGCCGCCTGGCCTGGCCGGCCCGTTGGAAACACTGGCCTATAAAGAACAAGGATCTTGAAGTGCAGTATGTTTTTTTTGTTTTTTTTTTTATATCATTGATCGTGTGCCGCCCTATGGGCTATGGCGATAAAAGTGTAGTATGAGGATTCAGGGTCTCGAAGCGTAGTATGAGTCTCGAAGTCTTGATATTGGGTAGTAGTAAAGAGAAAAGAATTTCAAGAGGATAGAGAGAATAGACCTGGTTACGAGACTAAGAATAGACAGACATATACACTCTTAAAATGTGCAACTTACCTTCTAGAGACCTTGAGAGATATTAAACGTAAAAGACTTGATATAGGTCTATGTAATTAAACCACTTCTGATATTTATAGAAGTTTTTGGCAGGTTGGAATGAGCTCCGAGTCTCTAATTTATTACCATATTAGGTATTTACAGTTTATGAAACCCTGCACTGGCTGAGCATTTTAGCGAGCTGTGAAGAGAAACACTACCGTGATCTTGGCTCTCTTAAGCTTGAGCCAGAGCTCGAACTCAAGATTAGTCGAGCTCGAGCTGGCTCGGCTCGTGCCGCTCACTAATACTAGTTGTACTAATGTAGAGTCTACGGAAGTAGGCAGGTCCACGGAGTCATTATCCGGCCTCTCCGAGAATTCTATATGATATTTCAATAGTCTCCAGACTATAGCTTGGAGTTTTATAGCTCAGAACCACAGCACTCATATTGGGTGTATTAAGGAATATGCATCACCTAATTAGGCATATATAGATAGATATCTCGATCAACCCCTACTTCCCTATCAATACCTATACTCACAGACTGCTCAGGATATATTTTCCTATGTGCAGAGTTATATTCTAGAGCTTTCTGAACATGCGTCATATTTCTGAGATTGTATACAGACTGAATATCAAAATTTACATTTAGCAGTAAAAATATACCCGTGGGTATTAGCTCACCGCTTGTTTCACATGTATGCAATTATCACAAAACATTCCGGATCTTTCAAATACATACTGTAGAAGATATATGTGTGCCGGGCCATTCGTTACAGCGATTCAGTCACCATTGGCCCGCCTACTCAATGGAATGTTGGTTCGTGATTACATACTAGTATAACGCATTGACCCTTTTGCTCTACACAAACTACAACAGAATGTTGGTATGTGGGGGCTGTTATAATACTAGAAGATTCGAAATTGTAATTTTCCAAATCATTTGTTTAATTTTTTGTTTATTTTACTCAAGTACTCAAACTTGACATTTTTCCATGCCATTGGTATTTGAATGTATTTTACATATCGTGTTTCTGCTCCGTGCACTTCTCTATTGTATACAACGCCAAGCCTATCTTATTTACCTAAACCAGTAACTACTTTTCAGCCTCATTTTTCAACAATCTTTACCTATAGAACCCTTTACACCTGAAATTCATCATCAATATGAGCTATATATCCAAACCCGTGACCATACCAACAGATATAGAATTGAACCTCAGAAGTTGAGAGAAATTCAAACCTTTATTCATGATCCAGAATGGTCTGTATCTTCTGCAGCTGAAAATAATATCAAAAACCTTGCCAAGGTAAGTATACCTTATAATAAGATTTTTCAACAAGATATTAACAAATTAGAAATTCTCATTGATGAGGATAGGGTTTTAATGCGTAAAGCAAATCCTCCTTAATGCTTTAGCAAGAGGTAACTTATTAGCTGTTTGTTGCTTCTCAGAAGGGGGCACTTAATGTAGCTGAGATTTTTCCTGTCGGAGGAGTTCTTTTTTGAAGCTGGTTTTCCTGTCTCCAAGGGGGTCTTTGTTGAAGCCATTTTTTTTTTTCCTGTCATCGGAGGGGTCTTTGATGAAGCTGTATTTTTTTTTTCCCTGTCGCTGGAGGGGTCCTTGATGAAGCTGTTTTTTCCTGTCGCCGGGAGGAGTCTTTAGTGACGCTGTTTTTTTCAAAACAGTGGATGTGTGGGCAGGCGAGTGTGTGTGAGAGTTTGAGAGGGTGAATTGTAGGTAGAATGAGAAAATTCAAATTCTGAGTGGCCCGGGCCAGTGGCGACTGGAACGTTTGTTACGAATGGCCCGCATATGCACTTGCGCAAGGTCTTAAATAGCGATCCTGCCATTTTGCACCTGCGTAGGATATGAATGCCTAATTGGGCAACTACCACCACAGAGTATTAGCCAAAACTTTGCAATTGGCTAAATGAGGTATGGAAGTTACTTTTTTATACTTTTCCAAGCTGTATGTGCAATTTGGACATCTTCTATGAAGATTTGGCCTTACAGGAGGCAATTGTTTTAATTCCGGAGGTGTCGGTAATGCGCCGGATCCCAGTCATTGGCGTTACACTAAAATTTCGAGAGGGAAGAGAGATACAGAGAGTATATCTGATAAATTTCTTTAACATGCTGATCATTACCATTCTCTATTATTACTCTTCAAAAGTCTAGAAGTGCAGCGCAATACATTGGATGATTTCCCATGGGCGCAGATTCACAGACCCAGATCCTAGTCCAGATTCTGCCGATTCTTATGGCAACCACAAAATAAAATTCTCAGATTCCCAGATTCTCAAATTTGTCAGCACATCACGCCCCAGCACCATGACGAAGGCAAGTACTTTATGCAACTAGTATTGCATGCAAAATTATCTACACCTATTGCTCACACAACTACAACTTTTGTGCACTCCTGAATGGTGATCACGACATTGCCAGGGAGTGCGACCTTGTGGATTTTACTGTAATGCTGCTCAAGGCAATAAAATCGCCTTCATCATTGTCACTTAATTTGAAGACCAAATGGACTCAAGCAAATAATTAGTAAAAGAGCTTCTTTGAACTCATCATCTGTATGAATGGAGATATTTCGGCGTAGGTATGTATTTCGGTAGGGGGTGCCATATTAATTTTTTGGTGTTGAGGTTACATATGCAAATGACAAGATATGTTGATTTAATTTTATGTCGCCTAACCCCTTTTGTTCGTCTATGAAAAATCTGTGAGTCTGGAATCTGGCAGATGGGGGGGAGGGGGTCTGCCAGTGTGATGACGGCTCAACAGCATCCACTGTTTCGTACGGGTACCGGTATCTAGAGCTGGCGGAACGAAGTCTCAAGGGCGGTCTCAAGGGTCAAATGTCAAGGGAAGGGTCTTCAATTGTCTTCTCATCGTGCGTGTCCTCTCATACAGTCCAATCTACATACGATTTATAGACCACCTTCACCTTCCAACTGAGCCTATACATCCACATCTCACTTCTTAAATGTAACTTTCTTCCTCATCATTTGTATGTATCATCATCATGTGGCCTTACAGTACCGATGAGTACCACTCCGGGCCGCGTTTGGTCTTATTCTTTCAATCGGTACTGTGGTTACCACCACACCAGATTTGAGAATCTGGACGGGGGGTTGAAAATTTTCTGGGCGATCTTTCACTGATAAGCCTGTGAATCTGTGAATCTGCGCCCATGGGAAATCATCCATTATCTATTATACTCTAGCAAATGTGCTGATATTAGTCACTTGCCAGATGCTATGAGTTGCACATCCTAGTAGCAACTATGTTCCAGTGGTGGTTTAACCAAGGGGCCTGTGCTAGCAGGCTTATCAATTCTATCAGCAGCAATAGCACGTTAGCCTGTACTCATAGCTGGCTGCACCAGGAGGTACCTAGTGGTACCTATGCTAAGGCAATGTTCCGACCACTAGTAAACAAGCAAGGTTCATCAGCAGACCGGAAAGTTTCTATGGTCACGCTTTGCTACGCCTGCCAGGTATACAAACCTGGTCATCTTGCGACTCTAATCAATAGGCGTAAAGGTCTCTCCCTCCCACTCATCTTTCTTGGCAAGACCTATATCTATCCCGTAGACCCCCTCGCTTTACGCCCCTTGCTTTTATAATAAGTACATATACGTACATTGTGTTCTCCCCAGTGCAGTCGTTCGTGGCCATGCCGTGTTCGTCAGGAATGCTATATATATATTTCCCTAAAACACGGCCAAAAAAAGTTGAGGGAGCTGGAGAAGTGGCAGTACATGGTGGCGCGGGGGATCACGCATGCACCCTGGGGGACGAGGCGGGAGGTAGTAGAAGGGTTGGCCAACTTGGAGTCCGTAGAGACATTTGTGAGATGGGAGGCAACCAGAGTGGAGGCGAGAACGCTGAGATTTGCAGAGGAGAGACTGAGAAAAGGGGACGATGAGGCTGTTTACCTGAGGGGGTCGTTGACGCATGGCAGGGAGCTACCACTGGTGATCCTACCAACGTTACAGCGGGATGCTGAACGGGAGGAGTGGGAGAGACATATAGACGACGTCAGGGATGAGGGCTGGACACCCGTTTACACAGATGGGAGTAGGAGGGAGGACAAAGCAGGAGCGGGGATATTTAGGGGGGGCAGGTCGACGTCGGTATACCTGGGAGAGAACGCCACGGTGAACGACGCGGAGCTAATTGCGATCAGCTAGGCGATGGAGAGGGTGGAAGGGGAGTTGCTGATAATAACTGACTCAAGACACGCAATCAAAAGAATGACCATCGCATCAGGGGGTGACCCTACCCACGACGGGGCGACGAACCGGCTCAGGGAGGCGTGGGAAAGGAGAATAGATCGAGGAGACCGGGATACGGCGGTGCTATGGGTGAAGGCTCACAGGGGCATCCTCGGCAACGAGGCGGCAGATGAGGCAGCAAGGGTGGGCACTGCGTTGCAGTATGAGCCGGAGCTGGTGACGGAAGCCGGCATGAGACAAAGAGGAAGGAGAGAGAGAGCGGGGGAGAGGAATCGAATGGAGCTAACATACAGACCGCTAGAAAGGCTCGGACATATGACAGGACGATTGGCGGGCCTACTGGGGGGCAAGGGGTTGAGGGCGTGGAGATGGCACGTAGGGGAAGGGGACGGTCCAGAATGCAGGTGGTGCGAGGACGAGGAGGAGACGACGAGACATTTGCTTGATCGGTGCAGAGTATGGAGACGGAGATGGCCAGGGGGAGAGGAGCACGTCAGGAGACCGCCGCGGGACAAACGGGAGGGGGGGGAGGACCCGCTGAAGGAGTTGATGGAGATGCTCGGGGAATGAAGAGTCCGCCTATTTACTAGTAGTTTATTTCCTGTTGTCCTTAATCTTTTGTCTTTGTCTTTACATCACATGTTTATATATAACACATCGCCATAGCCCATAGGGCGGCAAGCGATTAATGATATAAAAAAGAAAAGAAAAAAAAACAAAAAACTCGGCCAAGCCGCGAGCAGCTCCGCCGGTTTATAAACAAGAAAATGGTACCTAGCAGGCTGCACCAGGCGAAGACAGGAAAACTTGAGCTATATGCTTCGAGCGGCCAAAAACAAAAAAAAAAAAAGGGATGAAAAAAAAAAAAAAAAAAGAAAACACATTAGAGGCTTTAAGTAGCCCGCCTGGAAGGCAGGGCGACAATTGTTGAGGGGCAGACATTGTCATACTCCGGTTTCACAACTTGCTTTCGGGTACGGGTTTTCGTCAACCGATAATAGATGGGCCAAACTGTCAAAAAAGATCCTAGAGCAACCACAAATGCCAGCATCTGTCCGGTGGCACCGATATTATTTACTCCCTCAACTCTGTCAAGAATGAGAGTAAATTCCACAGTTATTGCCATGTTGAGCACTGTGCTGAAAGCAATAACACTATACATGCGGTCTCTTATGAGTTCTACTTCAGACTCCCTCATGTGCATTTGCTGTATTTCCTTCCATTCCAAGGAATCAGCTAAAGTGTAATTGAGGTCATTTTCTGAAATCGTATAATGATCAATCAGATGGCAATGAAGACGATACTTCATAGCATTCTAGAGAAGCAGTCAGAAACTGAGGTTCAGGTTGCATGAACATGATCCTTACTATTGCGTCTCTTTTAAAGGGCGATAACATGCTAGTGTTAACACCAACTCGTGCCCCAAACACGATGAGTTGCACATCCGTATTGGGGACATCAAGCAAATAATCTAGACAGCACAGCATTTTGGAAGGCAATGCTTCACGATAGAATCCTTTCACGGAAGTCGTATGGAAAATTATGAGATAGCAGATAATAACCCCGCAAATGAGATGTAGGAGGGTCGAAACGAAGGAGATGATCAGAAATATAAGGCTCTCCATTTGATAAATGAGCAGTGTTGTGGACATGGATGCCAGGAGACTTGAAAATGCTGAAAATGTTTGCCATAGAAGTGAGCAATCGTCTGCAATGTTGGTTAAAACCTTTGGCAAGTGGACACATCCGTAGAAGACCATGACGGAGCCGCCCATCATAACAATTGCTGATCTCCAAAAAGTTGTAAACTGATTCTCAAAAGCTTCTGAGCCATCATGGATGCCCACTTGCAATATCGTAGCATAACAGCTAGTTAAGGCCAGTACGATTTGTATATCCCAGATGTTTTCCTCCGTGTTCCTTAGTAAGACAAATGAGACGATCGTAAGTGCCGTCATGTACCATATGTTAATTGGAGCAAGGTTTGATGCAAGTCTTGGATGGTAGAAATCAAGAAACGCTGTTAGAGATAGTTGTGTGTATACAGCTATACGGATTCCAACTCCATATAGGTCCTGGTCCCCAAGACGATGACATTCATGTACTCTATTTCCCAGTTCCTTGATGTAATATACAATCCACCAGAGCGTGATAAATGCATGGGTAATAAGCACTCTCCAGAAACCGCATTTGTGCATCCATATAATGTTAATCGGTGGCAAATGGCGACTTTTGGAGGCCCCAGATGTGGTTGTCGCTGGTCGCAGCCCTGAAAAGAACCCTAAAATAGTGCCAAAGTTCATTGTGATCACTGGATTTTTTCGAACGGTCCTTTTGCGTTCGTGCAATCAATCCTTGGGTTAGATAACCTGATAGCCTCCACTGCAGTCCCTTAGGTCAATACTTTGAGAGCAAAACGTGGCCGAAGTTATGGAGATCGATCTATTCCTGAAGGGAGAGATAGAAATATCAATGAATCTATTGATCAAAGATTCGCAAGACGAACAGGATTTTTTTTTTTTTTTTTTTTAATATCATTACTCGCATGCCGCCCTATGGGCTATGGCGGGGGAATAGGATTATATATAATGAATCCAATAGGCGACGCCAACCGGGGCATGGCCTGGACCCCAGGGGGCTGAAACAATCAGGCTGCTCCAGGCCATTCAGGCCGCGCGACAGCCACTTCTTTTTTTTTTTTTTTTCTTTCATTAATCGCATGCCGCCCTATGGGCTATGGCGATATTTAAATACATAAAATAAGTGAAATATATGCGTCACTCTCATCTATTCTCCCCGTGCCCATTCCAAGATCTCCCGTATGTTTACTCCCTCGACAACCACTTCGACAGGACGAGCGTTTGGAAGGGACTCCGCAACCACAACGCCCCCTACAGTGAAACCTACGCAGATCGAAAGCTCTCAGCCCGCTGAGTCTTTGATCTAATTTTTATTCCAAAATATCCAAGTCCTCAAGTTTCCCCGTTGGGGTGAAGTTTTGAGGAATCTTTCAGCTCCCGTAGCACAACCCAGCCCCTGGCTTCTTGGCACCCTACCATAGATCGGACCAATAGATTCATGGCACTGGGCAGCCCAGCACTGCCAAAACAGTACTTGCCAAGAGCACCCGTCTCGAGGCCCCGGCGCACAAGTCTATCAGCAAACGGAGCCTCATAAGAACCCAGGGTGCAGATGGTGTGGGGAGAGCGAAGAGACGACAGGACACATCTGGAACGAATGCAGAGTATGGAGACGGAAGTGGCCTGGGGGAGCAGATGCAGTGAAAGACCCTCCGAAGGCGAAAGAGGGGGAGAGAGACCCCCTGACAGAGATGCTGGGGTGGGCGGGACGATGAGGGGAAATGTATCTTTTTTTTTTCTTGATCTCATATGTAACCAACCTCGCCATAGCCCTTAGGTTATGGCGGCATGCGAGTAATGACATATTAAAAAAAAAAGTCTGACGAGTACAAGGGTACAGTATTACTTGCTGCATGCCGCTGTCAGTGTGTTGCTATAGGCTGGTAGCTTGTATGCGGGGTTACGTGACTCAAAAAAAAAAAAAAAAAAATCATACGTGTGTGGCAGATCGCGCGTGTATTCGCATATGCAAATTAGGGACAATTGTACCGATGCCTCGAGCTCGGGGCTCTAGTACACTGCCCCAAGTACGTTGTCTACACTGCCAAACCATGTCTCCACTTCCGGTTCTTTTTTTTTTTTTTTATATCATTACTCGCAGACCGCCTAACAGGCTATGGCGAGGGTTTTAAAAATAAAAACAAAAACAAAAACAGCTACGTCACTTCCGGCTTCACTGGCAGGGTTGGGTGATTCAGCACTGCCACTACCACCAAAATTGATTGGATGTAGGGGACGACCTGCATGATGTGGGCTAGGGCTCTATGGCCTTCTTGGTGTTTGCATTAGTATGGGATGAACATATTGCGGATTTTTCCAGCGCGGGTTGGCAACCTAAGCTAAAAGGTGTGCGCGGTACATATCCATATGCTGTGCTGCTTTTGCTTCGCGTGCGCCTGTGGCGCCCACTTGGTCTGTGAATTTGCTCAACCCCAAATTAATTAAGTGCAACGATGAGGGAACGGAGTACTCCTCTTCCTGCAGATAACTACAGGAGATTATTGACGAGTCGATGCAAGACACACGCTGATGTAAAACATAAGTTGACACTGTTTTGATGTTCAGTTATTGTTGCTGCACATGTCATAGTTGTAGCCCAGCACACCTAATTAATTACTATAACTGCGCTGGTGTTGGGCTCAGGAATGCCGCAGGTCACAAGGTTGTAGCTCGGTAATGTATGTAGGTACACATGATCAGAGCAAGTAGGATATTATGCTTAGGAATGGTGACACTGGCAGTCAATGGTATACGAAGGACGTTCTTTTTACCTTATTCTTTAACCCGCCAATCCATCAATTCATCAGTTCGTTCAGTCAATCTGTTCACTAAGCACTTACATCATTCATTATTATTCCTTTATTCTTCTACTCATTCAGTTACCTTCAACATTTCTACAGTTATGTGTTCCTGATATTGACGTCTATGCTTGTTTTGCAATTGAATAACTCTCGCTCACATTCAGCAATCTTCTTTGCTCAGCTACGTGATACTGCCTTCACTTCCTCCTTTGACCAGTGACCTCCCAGCAGAGGGCCCGGTGCATAGAGTAGTGGAGTTAAATGCAGCCCTCCCCACGCTCATATCGTCATCTCTCGCCATAGCCCATAGGGCGGCATGCGAGTAATGTTTTTTTTTTAAAAAAAAAGAAAAAAAAATATCGTCATCCTCAGCACTCATCATGTTGCAGCAAAGCACAGCCTCATGTCTTGGCTCAACTACTTGGACAAACTCATGCTCGTGACAATAGGCATCAATATTTCTGGTAACAACGCCATAGATTTTCAGCGAGTTTGCTTTATATAAACCATCGTATGCTGTTATGTTGAGTCAATCAGTTCATTAGTCTTCACTGCTCTATTACTCTTTTTGTAACAAGGTAATGGAATTTTTATTTTTTAATTTAATTTTCAGTGGTATACCAATCGAAGCAGTGCTCCCAACTGGCCAGGCCTGAAACCGCCTGGGGCGGCCCCGGCGGAGCTTTTGAGGGCCTGTACCGGCCTGAAACATGCAGGCCGACACAGGCCACTTCAGGCCATTCATGCTATTTACGCCGGTTGAGGCAGACCAGTTCGCGCAAATACTAATAGCATCGCCAGTTTGAACATGTATGCTGAGGGACTTATTTCATTAGAGAGTTCAGTTCATTATGCTGTCTGTTTTTAACTGTGCTCTGCGTTCTATATTCTGTGTTCTCGTTCTAATCATCCTTGTAGAGGTGGGCAACTGCCGAATCTAACTCACACATCCTGCCATAGCAGAGTACACTTCATTCTGCTTTCATTTTTCGCAGTCAATATCTGCTCAATTCCACTTTCTCAGTTTCGCACCTACGGTACCTACAGTAAACTCTGTGAACTGCCCAAAGGTTATCATGACAACTTTACAGATGATCGAAGGCCAAATTTCAGTTACTGATTGGTTGATGTCTGATTTTGGCCTTCCCCGATATGCGGGGTGACGGTAGCGTAGGTTACGTGGGGGAAATCAGCTACGCTGCTCTCATTTGGGCTTAGTGGATTGACATGGGTTACCTAACGCAACGTAACGTTTTTTTTTTTTTTTTTTTTTTTTCACGTGACCCGGCATGCAGCTGTTCGCCAAGGCAGGGCGCAACGTAACGTAACGCAAAGCACTATTAATACTCTATTGGATACTCTGTGCCACTCATACTACAGGACTATAGCAATCTGTTAGCGACTATTTCTGATTTATGAGCTAACTAATTCCTAAGTGGACTAGTCTATGTACAGATAGATCAGTCTACTAAGTAAATTACCACCGGGCAAGTTCTTTGTAGCAGATTAACTATTGAATATGAGCAAAAAAACAGCCACCTGACAAGCAAAATCGATTTCCTCCGCAACTCACCTACGTCCTGATACGTAGTCTGAGTGCCAAGGTTAAGAGCATGTACATTCACAGCAGTTTACGTAACAATTTCCAAGAGTGCATCTCGTTCCCTAAAGCATCCCACTCTCAAATATCGTAGGTCGGTAGGGTGGCACTTCAGTTCAGTGAAGTTACAATGCGCGGACCTGAAAACGACTCAAAACAAAGATCTATACAACAATTCTTGGGGTCAAAAGGTGACAGGACAGATGGCACCTAGTTAATAGCATCTCCTCTGCCAGCTTGGAGGAAACCCTGCCTGAGTGCTGTAACGATGTTTGCCAATATGAGCCTGCTGTCGTTGGGTTGAAAGGCACCATAACAGTGTTCTATGGGAAACTCACCAGAAAGGCGCACCGTCCTCTGGCCAGGCTGCGGTTGGTCCTTTCCGTAGAAGCGGATGGGCCTCCAATTTGTAATTGTGGGGATTCGCACATGAACCTCCCAATAATCTCGGTGACGTGAGGTCCCATCTGCAAGCCAAGCACAGGAGGACCCAGTCGCTGGTGGCAGTTGACCATTGAATATCTCTCGTACATCGTCCTTGTATCCTGAAGTGTTAGTGGCGCCAGTATCGAAGAGGAAAGATAAAGTTTTAGCATAAGTATTATTATGATCCCCAGGGTCCTGCATTTATGACAATTAACATTAGATCATGATTGTCTTGGAATTTGAAAAAGATTTACTGCGGGACGCTTGCCTTAATCTCCATATTCAGCTAGACGATATCTTTAGCAAAGCTTTCTTATCCAATGAATTCTGACTCACTCACATTGAACTTCTTGTATCCAGCCGCAGCTGTATGGTAAATGATGGAGGTAAATTCATTGACTTCTCTCCCCAGAGGCTATCATCGAAATCAGCTTCACGATCGGTGCACAGAAAAGAATCCAGCTACGCACATCCTCAACCCATATTGGCCGGCCTTCTGCCAGCTGCATGATCCTCTCATACTCGTCCTTACTTATGCCATCTGGGTAATCCACTGGTGCAGCAATCACGTTCCCTCCTGCCATGACTAGGCATTGGTTTCGATCAAGATCGCAGAACCGTGGGTCTCTGCTCTGTAAGAAGTTGAGAGCCGCACTAACATTCTCGTTTGGCCCGTTGCGGTGCAGGAAGTCCTGCAGTAACTCGATGCGTTGTGCGATAACGTCAGGCGGACTATCTGGTAATTAGCCAAAGACTACTCAAGGGAAATAACGTCCAAGATAATTCAAAATCTACTGTCTTTGTGCTGTTCGGATAGTCACTCATGTGGAGTTTAACCATGGGTGGTGGACGTAACGGCTGTTCGGGTGCTCGTCAAAGGGGGCTGCGAACTTACACCCTCCCACAGAGCTCTTGCACCTCCTGCCTGTATGCTTCCAAGGAAGCCGAATCCGCCTCGTACAGAATCTCGCCGCAAGCAAGGCGACCCTCCATCTTCCCGATAAGTCTACGGACTTGGTCTGCACGATCTTGTAATTCACCAAAGAACTATTCCTTCTGTTAGATACGCAGGATGGAAGAGGAGTTATCGGTACTTGCATGCTCTTCATATGATGCTACTGGAACCCTCACGTCCATCAGCATCAAGTTATCGAGAATGAGGAGCAGAACGTGAGTATGGTGTGCATACAAGGTTTCACTTTAACACCTGGTTTGCTTTGCTGGAGTGCCCTCTCTAGGTCTGCGCCGGATTGGAACTCCACATAGAAGGTTGCGGGGGAATAATTATATTGCGTCGATCTGATCTTGCAGATTGCTGAACCTGGAAGCAGGAGGGGTACCTGGTCGATGGGCATGGAGGGCCCCTCAAGCCTTGCGATGTATAGTGGATTATTCATAGTAGCGTCCGACTATCAAGCATGAGACTGGTTCTTGTTAAGGCGGGGTTACAACCGACAGTTTGGACTTGCACGTGCCGGAGCTGGTTTGTCGACAGAGATGTATATGTCGCGCGAGATCTGCCACGTTCGCGCATCAGCATTGTGCTTATCAAGAATGTTGGGAACCTCAGGAGCAGCTGACGCAAGCCAAGACCTCTGGCGCAAAAGTCACGCGGTGTTAGCCACGACGTTAGCCACGACGTTAATGTGCTGTAGAGGAAAGTGGACTAGTGGGAAGAAGGAGCAAGCAGCTGGGAATGAGCGAGGTCTACTTCCTTCAACCTTGTAACGATAATGATCTTCTTCTGAGGCCTCCCCTCTTCTCCCCTCATGAAATACCCTTCCCTTCCCGGTACCCCCTTCCCCTTTTAGTAGTCACCTCCCACCTCCGGCCCACCATGGCACGTGAAATGCCAAGATCCCCCACCGCAGCCAACAGTCCAGGACGGGTTTGCGGCAGTGCCCATTCCCTTATATGATGTACTAGTACTCGGGGTAGGCTAGAAGCGCTATGCACTGGACAGGGGTTCGAAAGTGAAGGCGTTTGGTCGAAAAGTCTTCTAGAACTTTTGTATGGGATTTACACACAAAAATACGACACATGTATATTTTAACTGCGCACAAGTCAATAAAGTATTGCATAATTCCATTTGACTACCATAACAGCAAAGCCAATCTGGCACACTTCTAACTAATGACAGGAGTCTTTCTTTTATCATTTTATCCCACTCTTGAAGCTCTTCACCTCATTTCTGCAGTTATCATGATTCAGATGCACTCAACTTAAGTGTTACGGGTTCACCGCAACCGTAGTGTGGGCGGCCGGTGGAGCGCGTGAAAAGAGAAAAATGCAAGCGCATACGAAATGCGCATATGCGACGTAAGCGACATGCGACAGCCGGAAAGGCGCCGCAGTCGCATAATGAGTACTATATGAGCTACGCAGAGGACTAGCGAGTATCGCTAGTCAAGTGTCTTTTTGACCTGGCGGACGGTAACTTTCTGCGTTTACCACCTCCGTAACATCAAGTAGTTTCTCGATTGTGAACTTCATGACCGAAATCTTTGCATGCCGAGCTCGGATTTTCATTTCACTATTGTGTGAGGCTGAAGCGGGTGATTCGAGGCTGTGACTGGGAAATGGAGTTGTGCGAGTTGGTTGAAAACAAACGTTAAAGTGTGTAGCGATGCGAAGCGTGTAGGGTAACAAGTATTACATAGCTAACAGGCGAACTCTATCCTAGCAACAAGTATCCCGACATTATGTGCAACTTTTCGCACTTCTGAACACTTACCTTTACCCAAGCACAACTAGTATGTGATGTACATGATTACAAAGTAGCTGAAGTAAATTGTCGGGGGATGCTACTGATGAAACGAATGCAAACCCTGGCCAAGGCGAATTGCTGCAAGCAGAGTTACAGGATATGTAAAAAAAAAAAAAATAGAAAGAATGCATACGGTAACGATGTGCACACCGGTAACGCTGGGCACCTTGGCACCGGTTTTGCACCCTCCCCAACATCAAAATGTCAGGCATATCTCACAGAATATATTTCTAATATGTATGATGAATTAGTTATAGACCATATTGACTGCGCTGATTCTGAATTTGAAGTGAAAAAAGTGAAAATGCTACTCCTACAGCATCTACAGTTGGCTCACCCCTCTACCTTATGAAATAGCCTCCTCTGGCACCTACCAGCAAATACCAACTCACTGCAACGCTCTACCTGCCCATGCAATAGTAGGAATGGTAGCAATGGTACTACCAGTGCTATATTATAATACATGAGTAGTAATAGCTTGAGATCTGCAACATAGCACCGTATGCTCCTGTAGCAAGAAATTGTGCATAACTAAGAAATTGAGCATTTTCCGGATATGACAACAAAAAATTCCTGTGAGTGCAAATAGCTCTCAAGGGGGCTCAAATTGAAGCCAGAGCATGGCAGAATACATGGAATTTTTTTCCGCATATTCATTGAGCCAATTTTTAGGAGATGAGTAGTGACCTATTTGGAATATCCCAAATCCTATACTAGACATACTCTGAGCTGCCAAGTGTCCATGATCCTACCTAAAATCTTATTTATCTTGACATACACTCTATTACCTATTCTGAGGAACCGTAGATAGTTTGGTGGTGTTTGGCCACGTCATGAAGTCATCATGGCTATAGAGTAAGTAGCCTGCCTATGTTAGTTAGGTATGCCACACCGTGACTAGTTTTCAGCTACCCAAAACTATTACCCCATACTACCAGCTATTATAAAACATCTTCTTCTATATGTCTTTATATTTGTAGCTTTAGAGAGTATCTACACATCAGTTGTACTCTACAACAGTGCAGTACTAATATGTACCTGCATAACTATTAATATGACAGTTCCACTCTAGATATTAATCTAGATACCTATAGTTTGTGCTGGTTTCGAGACTGTGTACAGCTCGTATAGCACTACATGACGATGATGATGCAATTATTACTGTTGCATACCATATGTGTATGATGCTGCATATCTAACATATCTGACATATGCGGGCTGCTCACTCTACGGTCATGGCGACTCCTTGACATCGCCAAGCTTGCTATACTTCCTCAGAATAGGTAATAAAATATATGTCAAGATAAATAAGATCTCAGGCAGAGTCATTGACACTCGGCAGCTCAGAGTATGTCTAGCATAGGTTTTGGGATATTCCAAATAGGTCACTACTCATCTCCTACAAATTGGCTTAATGAATATGCGGAAGATAATTCCATGTATTCTGCCATGCTCTGGCTTCAATTTGAGCCCCCTTGAGAGCTATTTGCACTCACAGGAATTTTTTGTTGTCATATCCGGAAAATGCTCAATTTCTTAGTTATGCACAATTTCTTGCTACAGGAGCATACGGTGCTATGTTGCAGATCTCAAGCTATTACTACTCATGTATTATAATATAGCACTGGTAGTACCATTGCTACCATTCCTACTATTGCATGGGCAGGTAGAGCGTTGCAGTGAGTTGGTATTTGCTGGTAGGTGCCAGAGGAGGCTATTTCATAAGGTAGAGGGGTGAGCCAACTGTAGATGCTGTAGGAGTAGCATTTTCACTTTTTTCACTTCAAATTCAGAATCAGCGCAGTCAATATGGTCTATAACTAATTCATCATACATATTAGAAATATATTCTGTGAGATATGCCTGACATTTTGATGTTGGGGAGGGTGCAAAACCGGTGCCAAGGTGCCCAGCGTTACCGGTGTGCACATCGTTACCCATACGGTACTGGTAATTGCAATTAAAGTTTTGCTACCAGAGAATTCTTCGGAAGTCTTTTGCAGGGTGTAATGACTAATTTTCATACTACCCGGGGTCGAGATACTTAGTAAGCGCCAAGTTCTTCTTGGCAGCCACATCTTAGTGCACCGGAGACGACAATCGACACATCCTACATCATCTCACTGATCAGCAATGGCCACAGCAGCGCTCCCAGTCGCAAACCCAGTTACAATTGACTCTCCATTGTCCTCCAACCCTTCAGACATTACCGACTATGTTCAACTCATCACTCAAGCAGACGACAAGATTGGGAGATACCAGCAGGATAGCGTTAGCGCTGACAAAACAGGCATAATTCTCCAGTCTTTCTTAAAGTGTCTCCCGACAGCTGGTAGAATTAACGTTGCCAATGATATCGTTGAATGCTGTGATGACTCGCAGTTGCGGCAGCTTGCACAGCATCTTTTAACTGCCATTTTGTTTCCAAGTAAGCACTCAGTTCCCGCAATTTACTTAGCCATCCTCGTGCCTATGTACTCTTGCGAACTCTATCTCGGAGTGGTGATTAAAGTTATGATATAATAGCGAGCTGACCTCTCCTTGGAATCCCGTGCAGTGAAGGCACTTAGAAAAACACCAGTATCATCTCCCCGGTTTGCAGCTGAGAGCGATGTTGAAGAAGTGTCCTCAGGCATAGAATCTGCTACCCGTAGCAGACAAGCACAGCTAAAAGCCAGTTGCCTGCTGCGAGATGGAAACAGATGCTTGATCACAGGCTATTACGACCACCATCAAAGCAGGAATTCTCAAGACGGCAGACACCATGAGCGGATGACTGATCTTACAGAAGTTGCTCACATTATTCCATTTGCTTTAGGGAGCTTTCCGGAGTCTGAGGTTAGTTCCTCTTTAGCTGGAAGACGTTGTTACCTTCCAGGCAAGCAACGCGATTGCGCTATGCAGTGAAATGGAATACCCATTTACTATTGGTTCGCTGCTATTGACTCAGTACTAACTGTTCTTCCCACAGCTTCACGCAGCCGCTATAATTTGGGATGGACTGTACCGCTGCTTTCCTAACCTTCGACAGAATCTAACCTTCTCCTCGGGAGACATTAATGAAACATATAACGCAATGACATTGTGCTCTACATTACATACCCTCTTCGGCGACTTTGGGTTTACTCTTTTCTCGACTGTAAGAATAATCTATCTCCCTACTGGCTAAGATAGTGCTAATGCTTAATCATTAGGACATTGAAAACACGTATAAAATCAAAACTTATCCTGGGTTTCCATCTACTTGGGTCGAGAGACTACCAAAAAGCATGGAAGTCCAATTTACCGCCCACGATGGCAGATACCTTCTGCCAAGCCCTCTGCTGCTAGGTGTTCATGCTGCGGTCGCACAAATCCTACATATGAGCGGGATGGCGGAGCAAATTGACAAGGTTATGAGAGACAGAGACCATATCGGTTGTTTGGCACCAAATGGAAGCACAGATATTCAACACCTTATGCTCGTCTGGTAGCTTGCCTGTACGTCTCGTTGAAACTTTGGGACGTGGGGTGTTGTTTGCGGGGCTGATGATAATCATGTTCCTTTCTTTCTTTGTTCAGTCTGATACACCTTTTTATTTTCATTATTCGCTTGACACCCTGTAGGCTATGTCCAAGTTCGAGGCTGCCTACAAAGAGTTAAGGAAAATGAAGCAACGGGATGACTCCGGACAGGTACTTTTTACCTGTGCGCTCAGGGACAGGTAGTTCCTTGTACGGTAAGCGGATCGCCAGTGGCGTGCGCTAATATGCAGAGTTTTCAAGGGTGGTGAGCTCGCATGTACCCGAGTACAACTTCATGTATATCGAAGATATGGTTGCTACCCACTCACAGCTTTTCTCTTTCGTCTCCGCTGTCGCGGAATCATTTACCAATTACCACTAGATAGCCAGGACGCGTGGTCTTTCAACAAAGCCAGCTGCCACTACCTCCGAAGTTGACCATACATCCATTAGGTCTACCAGTAATACAGACCATTTATTATGTACTTGTGTTGTTGCTGCGTCCTAAATGGCCGAATAATAAAAAAAAGCTGTTACCGCAATTTTGTAAATACTTGGCTGAAGAGCTTTAATAGTATATAAGGCTCTTGAAAACTGTTCTAGCATATATTTTCTACTTATTCAATAGCTTACCATGCCCACTCTCACTCAGCATTACCTAACATTTAACATTACCTATCATCTCGGTCTTATTCTGCTTAGCAATACCTATCCCCTATGCATATCCTTTTATACCTAAATAGGCAATATGGGTGATAGATATGATATTTCTGTACTTCATTGAAGTACTCCAATTACTAAAGAGCAGTATACTTCTAATGATGTATTATATTATTTTCAAGACTATGCATTAGTTACTGGATTTATAGTTGTAGTTTATAAATATCAACGATTCCTCTTTAGCTTCTCCATCCATGCTGGCAAATCAAAGGCCCAATAGCACCCATAAAATAGACAATGACCGACAGAGAAGTACCTACAGATCTACCTATTACAATACCTCAATAGCGGCCACAAGACCAATATACTCCCTGACACACCCATCCAACCCCGGTACCACCACTCCCAAAGAAGGCATCGTAGTACATGGGATAGCCCTGAGGAAGGACCTCAGGAATGTCCGGAGATGGATGGAAGCAGACAATAAAGACATAGGAAAGATTACGGGGATCAGATGGCTGAGGAACAAGACGATACTGAGGGAGGAAGGGAAAAAGACAAGTTCGGTAGTTGTATACCTGGAGGACACAACGGAAGTAGACCGGGTGAGATTAGGAGGAAGATTGTTGAGAGCCTGCCGGTACGAGTCAGACAGAGGACGGAAATAGGCAAAGGACGTCCCCCTGCATCGGCTTGGATCATCCACCCATAATACCAGCGAGAGTCGTGGGTTTCATGTAGCTACATTTTATTTTTCCTTTACTTTAATAAAGACCCTCGCCATAGCCCATAGGGCGGCACGCGAGTATTGATAAAAAAAAAAAAAAAAGACCAATATACTAATCAAGGCTGAGATCTCCTTCTATGATCATTATATGACCAAGAACAGTTATATGGCACCCTTACTGGTGAGAAGGCATCGCCATAGCCCCATGGGCAGCAAGCGATCAAAAATATGAAAAAAAAAAAGGTGAGCAGGCAAAGATTTTTGCATGTTTGGAGCATACTCATACCAGCCACATGCAACGAATGTTTACTAGCACACCTGTTAGTCATGGTACTCAGCCAATTATCCAGCAATTTGTACAACTAGCTTTAAATTAATTTCGTCAGAAAAAGATCAAGGGAAAAGCTAAAGCGCATGCTATGACTTCTGCTGAGTTGGCTGAATGAACAGCTGCTGCAAGAAATACTAGAAAGTGCCATATGGAAGGCTCCTTAGGTGTAGTTGAGCTTGAGGATACGCAAGCTACGCAGGATGTTATTCTTGTTGCATCAAGGTCCCATGTATCTTCCACTGCACCTATTTAGTTGTTCAGGTATTGTGCTCGAGTACATAATATCTTAGCCTAGGTACCTCTGAATCGTAATCCTTGAAAACCCTGCATATTAGCGCACGCCACTGGCGATCCGCTTACCGTACAAGGAACTACCTGTCCCGAGTCATCCCGATGAAGCAACAAATACAGAAAAGGTGCGCAGGGATACCAGTACCGTATGGGTAACGATGTGCACACCGGTAACGCTGGGCACCTTGGCACCGGTTTGCACCCTCCCCAACATCAAAATGTCAGGCATATCTCACAGAATATATTTCTAATATGTATGATGAATTAATTATAGACCATATTGACTGCGCTGATTCTGAATTTGAAGGGAAAAAAGTGAAAATGCTACTCCTACAGCATCTACAGTTGCCTCACCCCTCTACCTTATGAAATAACCTCCTCTGGCAGCTACCAGCATATACCAACTCACTGCAACGCTCTACCTGCTCATGCAATAGTAGGAATGGTAGCAATGGTACTACCAGTGCTATATTATAATACATGAGTAGTAATAGCTTGAGATCTGTAACATAGCACTGTATGCTCCTGTAGCAAGAAATTGTGCATAACTAAGAAATTGAGCATTTTCCGGATGTAACAAAAAAAAAATTCCTATGAGTGCAAATAGCTCTCAAGAGGGCGCAAATTGAAGCCAGAGCATGGTAGAATACATGGAATTATCTTCCGCATATTCATTGAGCCAATTTGTAGGAGGTGAGTAGTGACCTATTTGGAATATCCCAAATCCTATGCTAGATATACTCTGAGCAGCCAAGTGTCCATGATCCTACCTAAGATCTTATTTATCTTAACATATACTCTATTACCTATTCTGAGGAAGCGTAGCTAGTTTAGTCATGTTTGGCCACATCATGGAGTCATCATGGCTATAGAGTAAGCAGCCTGCCTATGTTAGTTAGGTATGCCACATCGTGACTAGTTTTCAGCTACCCAAAACTATTAACCCATACTACCAGCTGTTATAAAATATCTTCTTCTATATGTCTTTATATTTGTAGCTTTAGAGAGTATCTACACATCAGTTGTACTCTACAACAGTGTAGTATTAATATGTACCGGCATAACCGACAATATACTATTGATGACAGCCCCACTCTAGATATTAATCTAGATACCTATAGTTTGTGCCAGTTTCGAAACTGTGTACAGCTTGTATAGCACTACATGATGATGATGATGATGCAATTATTACTGTTGCATACCATATGTGTGTGATGCTGCATATCTGACATATGCGAGGTGCTCACTCTATGGTCATGGCGACTCCTTGACATCGCCAAGCTTGCTATACTTCCTCAGAATAGGTAATAGAATATATGTCAAGATGAATAAGATCTCAGGCAGGATCATTGACACTTGGCAGCTCAGAGTATATCTAGCATAGGATTTGGGATATACCAAATAGGCCACTACCCATCTCCTAAAAATTGGCTCAATGAATATGCGGAAGATAATTCCATGTATTCCGTCATGCTCTGGCTTCAATTTGAGCCCCCTTGAGAGCTATTTGCACTCACAGGAATTTTTTTTTGTCACATCCGGAAAATGCTCAATTTCTTAGTTATGCATAATTTCTTGCTACAGGAGCATACAGTGCTATGTTACAGATCTCAAGCTGTTACTACACATGTATTGTAATATAGCACTGGTAGTACCATTGCTACCATTCCTACTATTCTATGACCAGGTAGAGCGTTGCAGTGAGTTGGTATATGCTGATAGGTGCCAGAGGAGGTTATTTCATAAGGTAGAGGGGTGAGGCAACTGTAGATGCTGTAGGAGTAGCATTTTCACTTTTTTCCCTTCAAATTCAGAATCAGTGCAGTCAATATGGTTTATAATTTATTTATCATACATATTAGAAATATATTCTGTGAGATATGCCTGACATTTTGATGTTGGGGAGGGTGCAAAACCGGCGCCAAGGTGCCCAGCGTTACCGGTGTGCACATCGTTACCCATACGGTACTGGTATGTATTTTATTCTCACTTGTCTCTTGTATATACCACGTACAATATGTGCTCTTAACACCTACATATATATGGGCGGTATGGGATTAATGATATAAAAAAAAAAAAAAAAAAAAAAACCTACATATACATAGACATGAGCTGCCAGCAAATTGGTGCGAGTATGAGGTTGCTCATCATTACAACAAGCGTATCCAGAACCTCTAGATACCTCATCATCACATCGGAATTACCTCATACCATGATCTCAGCTCATGTGTTATCCACCTTCTAGTGGCTTCTTCACACATGACAGCCTCACGTGGTATGTCCCGTGATGCTCGTTACATAATCTTCAACACTCCCACTCAACCACTCTGTGGGAAAAACTTTTTTTTTTTTTTTTTTTTTATATCATTGATCGCTTGCCGCCCCACGGGCTATGGAACGGATCTCTCTCCCCTTCTCTCCCTTTCGGAGGCCTCCTCACGTGCTCCTCCCCCCCGGCCACCTCCGCTTCCACACTCTGCACTCCTCCAGCAGGTGTTTCGTTGTCTCTTCCTTCTCTCCGCACCATCTGCACTCCGGTCCGTCACCTTCTCCTATATGCCACCTCCATGCCCTCAATCCCTTACCCCCAGCAAGCCTGCCAACCTCCCTACCCCGCCTCCTAGCCTCTCCAACGGTCTGTATGTCAATTTCAGCCGGTTTCTCTCTTCCGCTCTCTCTCTCCTCCCCTTCTGTCTCTGTCCCGCCTCCGTTATAATTTCCGGCTTGTACTTCAAGGCGGTCCCCGTGCTCGCTGCCCTGTCTGCCTTCTCATTACCGTAAATCCCCCTGTGCGCTTTCACCCATATCACCGCGTGGGAAAAACTTGTATGAGAGAAAGAGTACTACTCACAGAGAAAATACCAAAAAATCAGAGGTGAGATTAAGTCATGAAATTCAGTAAAATCAATATCACGAAATGACCAAGAAATTAGAAATATAACCAAAAATAAATATCTCAGGAAATTGTACGAACGCCCATTGCAGTCATGTGCCTCTCGTGTTTTTCTTTTGTCAGCGGCTTTTTTTTTTTTTTTTTTTTATATCATTACTCGCATGCCGCCCTATGGGCTATGGCAGCGGCTTTGTAAGAACATCGGCTATACCAGTATTAGATTCGGTGGGAACGTAACGGAGTGCAACCAATCCACATTCAATGACTTCTCGAATGAAGTGATGCCTGATCCCAATATGTTTCGTCCGATCATGGTGCTTTGGGTTTTTCGCTATATCCATGGCTCCATTGTTGTCAATGTGGATAATTTGGGGCTCAGGCTTAGAAGCCATACCCCACACATGAGTTAGCTCATTGAGTAGCCTGCGCAGCCAGATGGCTTCTTTGCAGGCTTCAGTGGCAGCCATATATTCTGCCTCCGTGGATGATAGAGCTACAGTGGGTTGTTTCCGCGATTTCCATGAAATTGCACCACCATTGAGTGTAAACACATATCCAGATGACGAATGCCATAGGCAAGCCCATAATTGAGCATCTGTAGAAGATATCAACGAACTCATTTTGCAGTAGTGCCGGCGTGCTCTGCTGTGGGGTTTGAGTTGAAACGCCCTAATACTGTGTAGGTGATCTGGGCGAGTTCCTAGTATGCGTAAATCGATTTCCCACTACAGAGTTTGGAGTGAGAGGCATTGAGAGGCCTTTTAACGCGAGTTGAATACCGAACGTCTTTATTATTGAGGTAAAGTATCTGGTTTGATGGAGGCGTAAAGTTCGGTTCGCTCTGTCCCTCTCAATCTCAAGCCCTATAACCAGGCGTGCAGCTCCCATATCCTTCATCTTGTATTTCAGCCCATATAGCGCCTTCTTCAGCTGGCAGACTTTCATACTCCCACTCGCCTCAAATCCTTCTGGCTGCGCCATATAAACCTCTTCAGCTAGTTCATAATGCAAAAAAGGCAATATCCATCTGATCTATGTCCCAGTCTTTATCAGCCGCTAAGGCCATCAGCATTCTAACAGTAGCAAATTATGGGACAGAGGCGAAAGTCTCTCTATAATTCACTCCTTCTATCTGCTCATACCCCTTGATGACTAGCCGAGCTTTATAGCGAATGGTGCCGTCAGCATTAACTTTGATTTTGAAAACCCACTAAGGACCCAGAATCATATGGCCATCCCCGCTCCAGCCAGTCTCACCTGCTCTCCCCGGCCCACTCCAGTGTTGGTTCTACCTTGTATACTATGGTAATTGTGCTGAAGCCAAGGGCTTCCGGGTCGGGGTTGACTAGATAAAACATAGAAGATATAAACAGGAAGATGAGAAGAAAACAGACTAACGCGATAAAATGACAGAAAATATGATATGACCTAGACGAGCTGCTCACTTTCCCCCACCCACACCATTATCTCCGCAAGGATGTCCCCTTCTCCCTCCTCCCTCTTGGGTAGCTTATCAACTGATGAATTACATAATTCAAATGACGCTCTGTGCACATTGTTCAAGAGCGCTCGGCATCACTGCTGACAATTAGTGCAATGAACTACCTACATACACCACCGCCTGGAATCCAGGAAATCAAAATGCGCAGCGTTTTCTTTGGTAATGACCGGATTCACCTAAAGCGGCAATAAAATCTTAACCATAACACCTCCTTACCAATAGTCTGCATTCTTGTAACTTGCGGAATACATGGCTTCACGTTAAATAACTACATGTGTCCTGCATCTCTTTCTTTATCAACGCACAACAGAAAGTAGATGAAATCTCTCAAAGTGTCCAATGCTACCATGAAGATTTGCCTTTTTCTTTCCAGGATCCAGACTCAAGTATCGTCCTGGGAAAGCCACGGACTCAAATGCGATTTCTCCACTGCCATATCCTTGCAGGGTATGAATCTTGAACCTCGTGTTCTCCCAGCAGAGTCCTGTGTCGGTTCTGACGTATTGGCAATTCAGGGTGTCACCTCCTCCTCTTGCAGTGTTCGTGGAGTTTAGTTCCTGAGAGTTGCAACCTACCCCCACATACACGTTGTGATAGACAGATGACTGAAAGGCGACCTCATTATTTTGGTATTGCTCCAGCTCGAAAGTCTCACTGGTTGTGAGCGTCAGCGCGATGTCAATGGAGCCGCCTGTTCCATTCCTCTCAAATGGGTTGACGTTTTCACCATTCAGTGAAACAAATCTCTTAGTAGCGGATGCTGACATGATTGCTACTCGGGGCAGTTGATTTGCGGGCTCTGGTCGAGCATTCCAATGTAGTTAGCGTTTGAGGACCTATCTCTAACACTTGGACCCCAATACTCGTACCTCCGCACCACTTGGCGCCCAAATTCTCGCTGGTTCCTGTATCGGCTGCAGTGGTATTATTTGGAGTGAAGCGGTGGTTTTGTTCCCGTTCGGATGGCTCCGAGTCTTGCTGAGCATGCGTTGCAATCTGGTATGGTTTCCGGACCTTGCACCAGGAACCCCATTCAATGCCTGTTAGTAATACTATGTTCTACCGGGATATTGCGCACGACCGGGATGTTGCGCACTAGCGTGGCGCTAGTGCGCTACACAACAAGTGTATAGAACCCAGCCATGGCAAAAGATCAAGAAGCGAAAATTCAGGAAGCTATTAAGGGCCTTAAAGATAGTAAGTTCAAGTCAGTTCGGAGAGCAGCAGACTTTTTAGGACTAGCTGAAGCTATAGTGAGGAATAGATATAAGGGGAAGACTGCTACTCGTAAAGTTAGTCATGAGAGTTAGCAGCACCTAGATAAAGAGCAGAAGAAGGCTATCACAAGCGGGCTGTCTAAACGACCAAGGGATACGTTCTAGCGGATTCTAGCGATTTCGGAGGTGTCAAGGTTCAGGAGTTCAGAGGTGTCACGGTTCAGGAGTTCAGAGGTGTCACAGTTCAGGAGTTCGGAGGTGTCATGGACTCAGGCCAGGCGGATCGTTGATTGACAAGACAACAGATGAGGAAGGAAAGAACTATCTACAAGGCGGCCATATTGGGCCCTTATATACATGGTGGGCCCTGTGGCCAAGAAGCAAAGACATGGCGGCGAAACACAGAATTTTCACAACAAGGACGCGCAACAAGGACGCGCGGCGAAAGCAGACTTTTCACATCTAGCGGACGATCAGTAACCGGCCTCTCTTGGTGGTTCGGCAGCCGGCTTATCATGGAAGTTCAACGATCGAGCGGTAGCCGGTTTATCTGGGCGGTAGCCGGTAACCGTTACCCTGAGTGCGGCGATGCAGGCATCGGGTCGTGACAAAGGCAGTGGTAAGATATCTTGAGTGAATGGATGATATGGGATTTCCTATTGAGATAAAAACTTTGAAAGAGATTGCTACTAGTTTAATAATTAAATGTAAGGAGAGTATTAAGCAGGATTTAGATAAAATTTGAGTATATAAGTTTATGAAAAGACACCTAGAGGTCAAGCAGAAGTTAGTAACAGCTCAGGAGTGCCAGCGGGCAGTAGCAAATAATCCGGAAGTGGTAAAAAGATTTATTCAGGCAGTGCAAAAAGTGATAGCAAGGAATAAGATACTCACAGAGAAATTAGAATATATAGAATATGAATGAGAAAAGGTTTATGTTAGGAAGAGGAAGCAAATGCAAAGTAATTTGTAGAGCTAGAAGAAAGCATGTGTGAAAGAGGGTGGATAGAAATAGAGAAATAATTACAGATATTGAGACAATAAATACAGCTAGTAAAGTATTATCTGCATATATTATATATAAAGGAAAAACTCATAGAGTAGAATAGTATGCAGGTATAACTCTAGAGAATAAGGAAGCAAGATTTAACCACTTACCTAAAGGATGGACAGATAATAAAATCAGTCAAGACTATTTGCAGAATTATTTTTACCCCCTAGCAACGAAATTGTCTAAGAAAATCTATTGTCTTATATTGTTTCTAGATGAACATGCCTCTCATTGCTCTTGAGAATTTCTTTCATAGTTTCTGGAGCATGATATGTTAGTGTTTTGTCTTCTTCCACACTCAATGCATCTTCTACAGCCTTTAGATGTTGGGTTATTTGCACCTCTACAACATGCCTATAGTTAAGAGGTGGATACCTTTACTAGAGAGAATTTTGATATTGTTAGAAAAGGAAATTTTTGGCCAATGCTTAAGACAGCTCGAGAGCGTGCCTTTACGGAGCAGAATATCAAGTCTGGATGTGCAGGGACTGGAATATATCCTAGCAACTATAGAATCCCTCTTAGTAATATGCAATATACAGCTATCGAAACATACCTCTCTCCAGTACGTCCAATATCCTCCCATAGTGTCTATACTCTTAGGACACCAAGAGCACTCAAAAGACGTACCATTCGCTTCATTCAACGACTTCTAAATGCCTCTCAGTCAGAAATCAAAAAGTCATTTCTTAAACTCTTATCAGCAGCATTAGGAGCAATGATTGAGGTTGATATTGAGAGAGATATTAATATGAAACTCAAGAGGCATGGTAAAAAACTTAAGACAAAGAACCAAAGACGTCTTCCAGTCATTGGGCCCATTACTGGAAAGGATATTATCAGGCTCAAGAAGCAGCTAGAGATAGAAGAGCAAAAGAAGCAAAAACCGAAAAAAAAAAAAAGAACATCCAAGCCGAAGTCACAGCAACCACAGGCCAAAAACAAGCGTCAACCATTCCAACGTACTCGCAAACAAGCTAGAATTACTTCAGAGTCACCAGAAGCCTGGTCTGATACAGATGACTCTGAAACATCTGATGCTGCCTTAGATACCACTTTGGATACTATAGTTGTTCAGACACCACTTCCGCCCACAAGACGCCAGCTCTGTTCTGGCCCACCGACGAACATTTTCCGGTTCGTGAACCGGCTGGCCCCGTGAAAAACACCATATGTTTTTCACGGGGCCAGCCCAGCCACGAACACCTGGCCCAGCGGCGAACATGAATGTACCTCGATGTACCTATATGTAATATATATGCTCGCTTATGATTTAATGTAATAGTGATCTATCATACAGCCAGCTAAGCAATTTCCACAGTCTCCTATCCCCCTATGCAGTCATCTATGTACAAACAATAGTACTATATATATCACTATGTTCACTCTCATTCTGCTGGTTAGTACATTGACCAGCATTGATTTTATTACAAGAATAAGAGCATTTAACCTTTTGACGTATGCATGTACAACGAAGAGAAGAACAGGTACCTAGACAAGAACATGAAATTTTGTCTTGACAAGTTTTATCATAATGAGGTTGCTTAAAGTGGGTACTTGGCACTTGCAGGGCTCTTATTATCTACTGTTTCTGGTAATACAACCACCAAAATTTTCATTCTTGGCATCAACGCCATCCCTGTTACTGCCACAATATAATACTAGAATGGCGGAGGATTCCGGATATCTCTAACTATGCAGATAACACTCCAAAATTTCGCTTAGAGTAAGAAGAATACTAGAAGCATATTTAGTAGTTTTCTTCTAGTGTTTCGGTTAACAATAATTTAGTTCTGATTACAAATTGGTATTCTTAACTACAGTAGTCTAGAAGCGTAGTGAATTATTAATTAAACTGTCTGTATTATCTTCTAGTATGTGGGTAAGAAGTAGCAACTTGCTACTCATATTAGCAACTTATCACCGACAGCAACTTTCAAGTGGCAACTTGTAGGTGGCAACTTGTTAGTGGCAATAGGCTGTGCTAGCACACAGTAACTGGCTTATCAATTAACGCTGGTAGCAGAATGTTTCTCTATACTCAATCACTGGTAGTACGTAGAGGTACCTAGTGGTACTTGTACTAAACCAGTGTTCATTGGCCGATTCGCGAATGGGCCTGGCCGGTTCGCGAACCGCAATATTCGTCGGTAGGCCAGAACAGCTCTTTCCTACTTCGCACTCACCATCTAGACCCACAAGAGCATCTACCACAATGGCTGTGAGACTTAGGAAATGATTCTGCAAAAGTTAGACCTTCAAGTGTCTGTCCTAAATAGGTATGTTACTAAAATCACCCCACCTGAAAAATTTCTGTGTGCTTAAACAAGGTCTGAAATAGGTTTCTACATGTATCTAGATGCATTGTATTTAATTTGAAGTCAATTGAACAAGTCGTTGAATTTTGACAAGTCATTTATTAATCACCCGAAAGTGCGCAATATCCCGGTTATGCGCAATATCCTGGTAGGACACAGTATGGGAAATTAATCTAGGTGAAGGAACAATACCGCATTCACCAACTTAATGAAAATAAGCCTCCGGTCCATGTCTTCTTCAGTAGCCGAGTTAAACGATTGCCACATACTGTCAAGTGCTGCTTCTGTCAAGATGCTGTCTGGAGTCAACAGGTCCCCGTCCCATGATTCACTCCGAGTCCTAGGCATGGCGATCGTTGGCTATGGCGGGGCTCTGAGGAACAGGAATTGGATTGAGTTGCGCTGTTTACTTGAATATCTAGCAAAGAAAGTATATATGGCTGCCGCAATGCCGGCTTCGAGCTCCCTGCCATAGGGCAGCGAGTTAGCTGATTTCTATCGAGTATTATTTTTCCTTTACACTCTTTCCTTATCTATCATCTGCGATTTACACATTCTGTACTTAACACCTCGCCGTAGCCTGATAGGCGGTATGCGAGTAATGAAAAAAAAAAAAAAAAAAAAAAAAAAAAAAAAAAAAAAAAAAAATCCCTGCCATAGGCTGTTAGCCTCTACGCGGGGTCAAGTGAACAAAAATGTCGCTTCAGGCAACGATCGCTCAGGCCTTCACTTTAGAATTGCTTGGCCGCCACTCCTATGGTATGCCATGAAGTGAGTCACGTCAGTATATCACGAATAAATTTTGTTAGGTAAGAAAATGATCACAGCATACAGCCACAACGGAAAACGGAATAGATGTCAGAAATTAACAGGTAGCAGCCCAATTCTAATTTGAGGGTATTGTCCAGTCTCGAACCAGACTACCGCTTAGCGGCTGACTAAGCTACTCCACACTACGCGGTTGCTTCGTGGGAGAACGTCTGGAATAAAATGTGCGCGACGCCATAGAGTAGCCAAGGGCAAATGTCGGCGACGGCCTACTGGAGTCGCCGACATGCCTGACGCTAGTGAAACTCACCTAGTATAGACTAGTATAGTATCGGATGAAACTGTCCTTTCGCGACAACATTCAATCCTAGAGCTGTACTCCAACTCATCATAGAAACTGGCCTCTAAGCAATTACGACATCCAAACCACGATCAAGTGATGCCACCGCGACCAGGAACAGTTACAGAAGGCAGGCCAATTATTAATCGAGGTGGAGGAAGCAATCAAAGAGACATTCCAGCAGAGAATCAGAACCTGGCGGAGAATGCAGAAGATACAACAGCTGATAAGTTGCATCGGGTACTTGTATATGCGAGCAGACAGGGATTCACTGTGGGAAGTTTATTATGTGCATTCTTCAACGAAGAAGATGAACGTATAAAACGTCGAGTAGGGGTTTTTTCTACAGCACCCAGACGAGGTTGAGATTGTGTTGCGGAAGCTACTAGACAGAGCAAGGGAGCTAAGTAGCAATCGGGGGTTAGCACTACTCCAGAGAAACAAACTCGAAAGAACAATTCAAATGGCAACTAGGGACATAGTTCAAGAGATATTAGAAAAGGAATTTGAGGAGCTTACAAGATGTAAGGAGTTGATGAAGCCAGCAAAGGCGATAAACCCAGAGGATTGTCGGTCATTTACATGGAATCGATTCATGACAGTATATACTAAGCGTGCGCCATTTCTAATCAAGTTATTTCGAGAATTGGTATTTAAGAATCAAAATGGAAAGGATGATCCAGAAAACAATGAAAATGAGGAAGAGATTGAAAATGAGAGGGCAAATATGGATCCAGAGGAGTATACAGAATATATAGGTCTCAAAAATAAGCGACGGTTTAAGAATAGGGATTTAATGATATCAGCTGCAGTTTCTATATTATTGTTTGGACGATCTCAAAAGATTAATGCATTTCAGACGTTCATGGGAATGTATTTGGAGGTAACACCCCTAGTTCCTTTGATATTGAATTCAGAGTAGCTGAATAGTATTTAGATAATGAAAGTTCCAAAGCGCCCGATAGCAGTACTAAATAAGATAGGACTGTCAGTATCTTATCCTACGATCGTGAATGCAATCAAGGCAAACGGAACAGCTGTAATAGACGAAATCCGCAGTCGGATACGAGGTGGAGAGGCATTTGCAATAATGTATGACAATTTGGTTCAGAAGGGTCATGTTGGAGAACAAAGTTTGACCAATCGAACTGTATTGTACAAGCATACAGTTGTGGCTGCAAGCATGTTGCGTTTGCCTGAAATCATAAAAAATGATATAGACCTTCAAGTTGATGATATAACCCTTGATGGTATTGGATTACCACGAGGATTGTGTTTTCTGAAGGACGTTGATTGGGTTAATGTGGATCCAATGATGGTAATTGGGTACCGCGATATGGTAGAGCTTTGGCCTCAGTTTGTTGCTGGTTATATAACTCAAAGTCTGCAAGGTGTTTGCAGAGGAAAATATGGCACGGAATGAGCTGAAGTTAAAGCCGATGGAAGTTCCAGAAATATATCAAATGGATCACTTGCGTTCAGAGATATATGTGCTATCAACACAAGATCAGGAGGAGGGAACTATTGAGGGAAATATTGCAGTAATTGAACATATTAATAAAGAACTAGGGGTTCAAGAGGTGGAGTTAATGGAAAGAGTAGTACCATATGGTGGAGATCAATTGACAACCAATCGACAAAGAAGTGCACAGCAGCTCCGAGTACGAGATCTCATACATCGAAGGTTAAAATATATTAGCCAATGGAATGGTGAACTGCACATCACAATGTGCTTGCAACAGCTGATTATGGGTATCAACATGGGTGAAAAGGGTGGTCGCGAACCAGCATCATTGGCACGAATGATATTGGTTCTCGGAAGGGAGAAACTCGGAGGTGAAAAACCAGAATTTCATGCATGTCATCGGTTTCTGATGCTGGTGCTGGAATACACTGTTGCTTGTTGCAGTGATGACAAAATTAAATGCAAAAACTATGTCAGCACTAAAGTCAGCACTAGAAAAAGTTGATTGGAATAAAGAGATCAAAGGAATTATTAGTGATATCTTTGCAATGCGAAAGGTGTCACTGTTGAGAAAGCGGGCTGAAGAATATGGGAGGTCTGAATATGCGCGGCAAGCAACAGAGATTAAGCTTTTGCCGAAGGGGCTGAGAACACCAGAACAAGAAAGGTTCCTGAAACAGAGAGCAAAAAAAATCGAGGAATTTGGAGATAAGAAGAGAGATATTGTGCATGAAAATATCATGCTTCTACTGCAGCATTTGATAATATATAAGTGGCAGTATACCTCTATGAAGAATGGAGATACCGGAGCACTCGAACATTGCAAAGATTTCCTATGCGTGCTATTCCATGGAGGCGGTAATCATAACTATGCACAAGAGTTGCTTGAGCAAGCAATTGATCGCAAGTGTGTATGGACTTCTTGGTATCGTCAAATGTGGAGAGAAAATATATTGCAGAATCTGACCGGCCGACCAGGTAAGGAATGGAGTACTGATAGATAAAGCTGAGAATGTAGCTGATAAGATATATATAGGAGGCTATGTTGGAGTGGATGAGATCTGTGAGATTGCAGTCAGGCATATTAAACAAGATTATAACCCACGCGGAACATGGCAGTCGAAAAGATTCCACTTGGAAGACATCTCCCGCAATATTATGAGTTTTAGGGACCTTAAATTCAACGTTCATAGTAGCGCAGGTGCCCAAACATATGGCTCACGGCATAGTAGAGTGGATGTTAGTAAGGATAGAGAACTGTTAATCCGAATATTATTAGAGGAGGACTTGTTTACGTGGAAAGAGGGCCGTACCACTGTGGATAGCTGTGGTGGAACAGTCCCACATCGTATCAAACCAACAGTAGATTGCTACTACCAGGGTATGATGATTTTGCCGAAAAAAGTTGGACAGGCATTGGAAGCAAGAGCATCAGGCGAACTGGTTGAAGATGAAGTGGACGAGGTAGAAGCAGACGAAGGAGAAAGTTCTGATGAACAAAGAGATGAGGAAGAGGAAGGTATGCATATCGGAGAAGAACTAGATGACTTGTTAGGTCTGCAGCTTGATGATTTGTATATTGATCTAGATAGTGATTGGGAGGATGATTAAGTCAAGGAATAGCTAGAGTTGAATTTACTTAAGTAGTATACACAAGAAGCTGAGAAGGAGACAAAATACAGAGAGGTATCTTCTAACCGAAGTATCAAGCTCATGTAGCTTAAAAGCGAAACTGATCATTATGGGTAGTGTTTCAAAACGGTATGATATCGAGAAGAGTCAAGATATTGTCAACCTTGAGCTTCAAGGGGTCGCGCGACCCCCCAAGGGTGGAGCGACGGGGTCGCGCGACAGCCTAAGGGTGGAGCGACAAGGTCGCGCGACAGCCTAAGGGTGGAGCGACAAGGTCGCGCGACAGCCTAAGGGTGGAGCGACAAGGTCGCGCGACAGCCTAAGGGTGGAGCGACAAGGTCGCGCGACAGCCTAAGGGTGGAGCGACGGGGTCGCGCGACAGCCTAAGGGTGGAGCGACAAGGTCGCGCGACAGCCTAAGGGTGGAGCGACAAGGTCGCGCGACAGCCTAAGGGTGGAGCGACGGGGTCGCGCGACAGCCCAAGGGTGGGGCGACGGGGTCGCGCGACAGCCCAAGGGTGGAGCGACGGGGTCGCGCGACAGCCTAAGGGAGGAGCGACAAGGTCGCGCGACAGCCCAAGGGTGGAGCGACGGGGTCGCGCGACAGCCTAAGGGTGGAGCGACAAGGACGCGCGACAGCCCAAGGGTGGAGCGACGGGGTCGCGCGACCCCCCAAGGGTGGAGCGACAGCCTAAGGGTGGAGCGACAAGGTCGCGCGACAGCCCAAGGGTGGAGCGACAGCCTAAGGGTGGAGCGACAAGGTCGCGCGACAGCCCAAGGGTGGGGCGACAAGGTCGCGCGAGATGATTTGTATATTGATCTAGATAGTGATTGGGAGGATGATTAAGTCAAGGAATAGCTAGAGTTGAATTTACTTAAGTAGTATACACAAGAAGCTGAGAAGGAGATAAAATACAGAGAGGTATGCATATATCTTCTAACCGAAAGATCAAGCTCATGTAGCTTAAAAGCGAAACTGATCATTATGGGTAGTGTTTCAAAACGGTATCGAGAAGAGTCAAGATATTGTCAACCTTGAGCTTCAAGGTGCCTTTCGTTTAATACCACGCGAGCGGGAAGTACCGGCTTCATTGATAATCTCTTGTAATGCTTGAGGTTTTGGTGGAACATGCATCGTAGAAAGCGCCTCAGAAGACTCTGTAATGGCTGTCTCATCCTAGGTTCTGTTAGTATGCGCAGTGAAAGATGAGACTACAAAGCCTAATTCGTACCTGAAATATGCTAGGTTGGGCAGCGGCTGAACGAGCAGCTTTATGCTTATGGTAGCGCTCTCTCTGCTTCTGGTTTCGCAAAAGGCGTTGCTCTTCTGCCCTTGAAGGATCCATAATCTTCCGCGGGCGACCACGAGTTTTGGCGATCTCCACGGTTGAAGTTTGTTTCTGAGGTACAGGGAGAACGTATCCATTGGCAATATTGTTTCCGACATTGAGACATGTATAATGAATCATTTTCCAGAGATGGTCGACATATGGGCCCAAAGGTGAATATTTTGAGACATTACGTAGCCCGAAGTGCTTTTGAAGCAATTCTAGAGAAGATATCATGGGCGCCTTTCGAGCCAAGAGGTGGATATCATCATCGGAGAGGTACACCTCTGCGCCCGTAGGCGCAAAGAGTCCTGCGTCCACTCTGTCCTGGGGATTTTCTCGCCATAGTAGGGCAGACCATAAACGAGACCTAAATTTCTCAAGTATTTTACGGACAGCATCATACTGTTCCGGAGTTGAGTATATATGTTTTTTTGCGTGAGGGTGCCCGGTTTGAAGAGCATTGTCTTTGGATAAGAGTTCCTCAAGTGGTGGTAATAGTTGTGCAATGGCTGTCGACGGATTAGCTCCGTGTCGATCGCAGCAAGTGGCAGCATTTAGGAGTTCGCTTTCGCACGCAAAATACTTCATGAATGCCTTGCGGAGACATCCAGTTGTGTTAATGGCCCATAAGCTGCCGAAACTCTGATTCGACCTAGGATCTTTTTTGGTAAACTGCTCATGAGATCCATTGCACAGACCATTCATAGTTTCCTTCAATTGACCCATGTCGCTGGCAATTGCCATGTCCAGTGCCTGTTTAGCATCTTCATGTTCCGCACTCAAGCGGGCTCCTATAAAGGGTGAATTTTCCGTGGCTTTGACGAGCAGTGGTTTCGTATAGAAAATGATGCCCACAGCTTGGACCCCGGGGTCCCGACCCGCTCTCCCAAGCCTTTGCCAAAGTGTGAGCATATTAACCCAAGATGTTAAGCCCCATTGAACAACACGCACTACATCGGGGATATCTACACCCATTGCAGCGGCCTCCGTGACAACTAGGATTCTGATTTGAATATATTAGCTGATTTCCTTAATCAAACTTGTACTAATAAGATGACCTTACCTATGTTCAGAATCCTCACGGAACTGGTCCAACACCTGAGATCTGCGCTCTGTGCTATGGATTGTGGAATAATCCATTACGATGTCCTGACGATTCCGGAGAGCTGCTGGCAATTTCGAAATCAAAAAATTCGTAACCTTACAAACATCTGGTTTGGAGTCCACAAATACTATGGTTTTAGGAATATCCAAGGCGGAGGCTAAATGATTAGGTATGAGAAAGGCTAAATCTTCAAAGGTTTTCTTATTCTTTTGAATCATGCGACTGCATAAGTATATATTTGGGCGATCGACAGACATCTGTATCAATGAGGCTGGTTTCGCCAATCTTAATGATCGATGAATATACGCCATGATATGTGGCGGGAGAGTGGCGGACATTGCCATTATAGGCACTTTGCGAAAGAAGGCGCGCAATAATCCAATGTTCGCATATTTGGGGCGAAATTCATTCCTATAAGACAATTTTAGTTAAGGTTCTAAGTTCCAAACAAATGCCCTAGCCTTACCAAGCATATACTAAGTGACACTCGTCCACAACGATTAAACCGAGCTGATTCTTGAATATGCTTTGTTTATTTCCCCTGTATCCTACAATCCTTTGAAAATCGACATTGTCTGCACGTGCAAATTCGGGGCACATATAGACAACTTGGTAATTGCCTCCAACGATGGATCCTATAAGCTGTGGATTCTCCCTTACTGTGTCTGCACAGATATGGCATGAATTGATCCCCCATTTTTTGTCAGAGGTTACTAAGTCTTCCATCAGTGCTAATAGTGGTACAATAACCAATATACATTGGTCTGGATTGATGATGGCGGGCAACCTGTAGCAAAGGGTCTTGCCACCCCCCGTTCGAACATTGACAATGCAATCCCGCGTAGCAAGCACTTGGCCGCAGCTATCAATCTGCCAGTCCTTGATAGTTATATGTATATTTCGAGCCATTGCGCGGTTCATGAGTGCCTCTTCAATCCGTGGTATCTCATGCACCCATGCTTCAGCGCTCTCCTTCATACGATCCACAGATCTATACCAAGCCCTATTTTGACTATGGTCTCTTTCGAAAGCTAAATCCCCTGCTGGCTGCAATATGTCGTTCAGAATAGTCTGGGCAGACATCCTTGCACTCCGTGTCGCTCTAATCTTTTGTACTTATTAGAGTCCTGATCTAAAGCCAGGAGTAACACTTACCTATCGCCTAGTAATCTCTCCGACACGTTTGCACCCTCACACGTATTGAGCGTTGTGGACTGTCGCTCCACCCTTGGGCTGTCGCGCGACCCCGTTTTCACACTTGAGCGACAACCGCCAAGACTATCGCTCCACCCTTAGGCTGTTGCGCACCCCGTCGCCCCACCCGCGAAATTGCTGCGCCCATTAAAATAAACACAAGGCCATAGTGCTTGGTGTACTGTAGGTATCGAAGAGTACGTTTTGCTGCAGCCATGTGAAGAGTAGAGGGGGATGCATTGAATTGTCCAAGAGTTGATACTGCATAGGCAAGATCAGGTCGTGTTCCCAGCATAGCATACATTAACTTCCCAACTATTGACTGATAGGTACGAGTATCCTCAGGGCTTAAAAGTGCAGAATTTATGGTGCTAGATAGACGAACATTGGCCTCCATGGGTGTTGATAATCCTTTGCTGTTTTGCATACCAAAATGCTCAAGTATAGAGGTGGTGTATCTGCTTTGATGAAGATGTATAGTACGTTTGGCACGATCTCGAGTAATTTCGATGCCGATGAACATACATGCTGGCCCAAGATGCGTCATCTTGTACTTCTTTTGGAGCTGATCTTTGACACGTGCACTTGCTATACTCTCCTTGGGAGCAAATATAAGGATATCATCAACCCATAGCAAGAGAAAGACCTTTTCATCAGCCATAATATATAGATTAGCATCTTCGGAAGAGCGTGTGAAGCAAATGGATGTAAGATATGCATCAATATCTGAGTACCATGCTCTGGAGGCCTGCTTTAGACCATATAGAGCCTTTTTGAGTTTGCAAACACCACTTCCACAAGCAAACCCTTCGGGCTGTGCCATATATACCTCTTCGTCTAGACTTGGGTTTAGGAATGCAGTTACTACATCCCACTGGTCAATATCCCCGTCATGCTCAGCTGCCATAGCAAAAAGAATTCTCAGTGTAGCAAATTTAGCTACAGGTGCGAAGGTTTCATCATAGTCAACACCTTCCACCTGCTCATAGCCTTTGATGACAAGGCGAGCCTTGAAACGAGTGCTGCCATCAGCATTCAACTTCTTCTTGTATACCCGCTCCACCCTTGGGCTGTCGCGCGACCCCGTCGCCCCACCCTTGGGCTGTCGCGCGACCTTGTCGCGCGACCTTGTCGCTCCACCCTTAGGCTGTCGCTCCACCCTTGGGGGGTCGCGCGACCCCGTCGCTCCACCCTTGGGCTGTCGCGCGACCCCGTCGCCCCACCCTTGGGCTGTCGCGCGACCTTGTCGCTCCACCCTTAGGCTGTCGCGCGACCTTGTCGCTCCTCCCTTAGGCTGTCGCGCGACCCCGTCGCTCCACCCTTAGGCTGTCGCTCCTCCCTTAGGCTGTCGCGCGACCCCGTCGCTCCACCCTTGGGCTGTCGCGCGACCCCGTCGCCCCACCCTTGGGCTGTCGCGCGACCTTGTCGCTCCACCCTTAGGCTGTCGCGCGACCTTGTCGCTCCTCCCTTAGGCTGTCGCGCGACCCCGTCGCTCCACCCTTAGGCTGTCGCTCCTCCCTTAGGCTGTCGCGCGACCCCGTCGCTCCACCCTTGGGCTGTCGCGCGACCCCGTCGCCCCACCCTTGGGCTGTCGCGCGACCTTGTCGCTCCACCCTTAGGCTGTCGCGCGACCTTGTCGCTCCTCCCTTAGGCTGTCGCGCGACCCCGTCGCTCCACCCTTGGGCTGTCGCGCGACCCCGTCGCCCCACCCTTGGGCTGTCGCGCGACCTTGTCGCCCCACCCTTGGACTGTCGCGCGACCCCGTCGCTCCACCCTTGGGCTGTCGCGCGACCCCGTCGCTCTGGGGCTTTGGAATGTCGCTCCACTGGGACCGCGTCGCACACTCCCGTTCCCGTACTTGGGCGATAACTGCTAGAATGTCGCTTAGCTCTTGCTCAGTCGCGCGCCGCTGTCGCGACTGTAAAATCCTAGTAGCTCTGACTATTTCCCACAGAATACAGTATCCATCCATTTTTATATTTGCAAGACCCATTCTAACTACAAATCCAATCCTTCCATTTTGACGTAAAAGTTATGTAACTCTGAATTCCACTCATCATTTTGCGTCATAGCTTCAGGATGCTCACCCACACTAGACATAAAGTATGACTTCATATCTTACATCCCATTCATGAGTGCAGAATTACATTGCGCCTCCATGTCCTCTTCTAGTGCATCTCCATCATCATCATCATCATCATCATCATCATCATCATCATCCTTGTTAGCTTCAGTAGCCTTACCAGAAATATCCACCCTGTTGCCGGTCCCTCCCGTAATAGTGGTCTCCGAACCCTCACGACTGTCACTCCCGCCTGCCGCCTCATGTTGACTTGCCGGAATCATCGCCTCCACACGCACTCGCTTAACCTGTTCTTGACGATGGGCGTCAACTTGAGACCGCTTGCGGTTCGCGCCTGTAAAAGGATCTCTCACTATCCCCCCAACTGAGCGCCCGGGACCACCTGACATTGGCTGAACTCCACCGAGCTTCCCATCCAGAGACCGACGAAAACCGGAAAGCCTAGATACCGTTGATATTCCGCTAAACTGCTTCTGAAGATCTATATTCCCCTTCCTTGCTTCACTAACTCCCACCGCCGACTTTCTAACCTTCTTATTCCAACGCTCCAAGCGCTCTCCATCCTCAATAATTTTTCTTCTGGCTGCTTCCACCTCCTGCATTGTCTCCTGGGTACGCTCCAGCTGAGCCATAACACAAACTGCATGCTTATCTTGTGCATCAGACCATCTTTGAAGTCTCCCCAATACCCTGGCTGCATCCCCCACTGGCCCTAGCCCCGCGTTGCCCTCGGTGCACCTTAAATCACGGGCCACCTCTAGCAATCGCACACACGATGTGATGAGCTCATTATAACCTTCTTCTTCAATAGCAATACACATCTCTTCCTCTTCAACCTCGAAGTCATCATTCTCTGGCACTGACATGAGGTTAGTGCTCGCCAGTGGCTTACTGACCTCAAGTGCGAACTTTTCCCCCACACAGCTTCCTAAACCCGCCTCAGCAAATTCTTCTTCCATTTCCTCATTCTTCACTGGAAGTGCACCTCCTTCCTTCACTTCCATACTTGGCATGTCTCCTTTCCTTGTCTCCTCATCATTCTTATCTTTCTCTCTGACACCATCACCTGCCGGGGCTGGGGAGTCCTTTTCCTTCACCATTTCTTCACTCTTTTCCCTGGCCTCATCGATTGAGTCTTCAGGGTTCTCGGTTCTTCCATGATTACCTCCATTGTTGGCCATCACCTGCGTATAGAGATCTTCATCCTCATCCGATAGCTCCGAATCCAAATCCATATCATCCCATCCCATAGAACCTCCACACCTGGCAAGCAATCTCTGAAACTCCGGACAATCTCGACAACTCTCATAGGTTGTTGGAACTGCAACCCAGGCCTCAGGACTTGTCGGCATATTGGTTGAATACGGTGGCCACATTTCTTGCGGATTTTCCTCAGTTGCCTCCCGAAGCATAGTGATTCTTTTCGTAGGAATAATATCCCGTTCCTCCTCTGTTAATCCTGACAAACCAGCGATGAAACGCCGCAACAAATTGTAGGTAGTATTGCGCAAACTCATGTAAATCCCCCTACCGCTACTATTCACTCCCACGTCCCAAATTCCACTATTGGCAACTCTTGCGAGGCACACCCACACACCCATGAGGTCAACGCCTTTCAGAGCAAAATAACCCTCCAATACACTGACCTCCGGGAGTGGTCTCCTTTTCTGTTGCTTTTGTTTTCTCTTATAACCTTCCTGGTACGCTAAACCCTCTTCGCTCCCCAACCAAGCTCGTGCTAACGCTTCATGCGCCGCGAGGATATCCTACAGATAGGTCAGCAATAGTTCGTATCTTGCACCGCAGTCTGTTTGCATCCTCAGACAGACCTGTTGTAATTCTGCCATGCAGTTTTTGAGTAGCTGTGGACCCTCTAATTTAGCGCTCACGACGTTGGCTTGCTTAGGTTCAATGGCAGCAATGATTGTCTTGATATCCTCATTAGAGAAATCTCGATATCGATAAAAAAGGGTTGCCATCAGCCATTGTACTTTTCTGGTCCATTCCTCTTTGGTCTATAACTACTCCGTTAGAATGTAAACTTTATACAGACATACTGCAGACTTACCTTTGAGTTTTGGGTCGCAGTAACCAATTTGTTCGGGAGCTCTATATCGGGATTGACCACTGAGGCTCCCTTTGCCTTGCTTTGCAGCGCCTTATTTGGCGTAATGTTTGTTCCTTTCTGTCCCAACCTAGAATTACTTGACCCTTCCTTCCCACCCCCCGCTGGCCCCGGAGACTTCTGTACGAAACTCATACTACGTCCAGATCTAGTGTTCATAGTCAGAAATGTTTCTGAAAAGGGCTTAAGGTTCTCAGATAGACTGCGAAAAGGGGCTTGCGATTGGTAGATCGATCGGACAGGGATGTGACAGGCGGTGGAGTGAGCACACGTTCACAAACAATACTGACCTCTAGTTATGATAGGACACTCTACGCTAGTCAAACGTGGAGTGTTACTAGACTAGTATAAATGTCTTGGTGTGGAAGTCGCGCGACAATTTCATGTCGCAGCGCCTCGCGACGCCAAATTTTGTATGGGCTAAAAATTACTAGTAAAGTCGCGCACATTTTATTCCAGACGTTCTCCCACGAAGCAACCGCGTAGTGTGGAGTAGCTTAGTCAGCCGCTAAGCGGTAGTCTGGTTCGAGACTGGGTATTGTCTACTTGATAACCTATTGCATTCTTGTATCACGTGGGAATTAATTGCCAAGATTCATGACGGTCTATGCATTAGCGCGTATCAGCACGCAATGCAATTTTTGTGGAGAACTTTGCTTTTAAGCTAGGTCGTTTAGAAGTATTGCATGCACATTGCAGGGAAAAAACTAAATTATTTATCGCATCTAACACTTCTACTACCGTCAAAAACATATTGTAGCCAATTAATGGCACAATACCGGCTCCGTAGTAGTACTATAATGTTACGGTGTCTGCGATGGCAGCGAAATGTAGGTAGGTGTAACTCAGGACAACGTTTGGAACTTGACCTTGTACAGGGCCGTTTAGGCCTCAATATATAGGCCTCCAGCGTGTCGGTTATTGCATTATTCTATATGACATCAAGCGCTAAATAACAAGGTTCTCTCTCATCATCATGGCATCATTGATATATGTTCGGTCACCGTGACATATAACAAGCTTCGTATGTGCCTTTCCCAGTACCAAGTTTCCGGTTTGAGCACTCAATACATCACAGAATATATCTCTGATATGTGATGAATGAATTTTAGACCAAATTATCTGCGCTGATTTTCAATCTGAAGGATAAAAATCTGATAAAGCTGCATCTACGCACCAGGAGTTAGTCAAGAGAACAAAGAAGGAGAGAGAGCAAATTAGCTTTGGCAGAGGAAAGTTCCTAAAATGGGGTAGGAGAGCACTTACCAATTGCAATTACACCTGGCTGAGGACTGGGAAGGGCGGTGGTTGGCAAGCTGATTCGTCCGGTTGTGTAGCGCAGCCGTTACATTTCTGCTTCCACTCGCTTAGCAACCACCGGCATCTCTGACTCAGAACTTAGATTATTTTGGGCTTAGAGAAATCGGAGAGACTAGCCAACTCAATCAAATCGATAGTTCCGGTATTGCAATTCCTCTTCATGGTCTGGGATAGCGAAATCAAATATCGAAGCAGTACTAAATTACGATGTACCTGGTACACCGGTTTCCTGAAATTATGATGCCGAACACATGGGATGACAATTCGTGCTGAAACATGTAGGGTCTCAATGAAGTTCTCGAGACTTACAGAAGGTGTCACAGTATGCAGTAGTAATTGCATGTATCGGTTGCAAATACTAAGGACTTCATCAGAAGTCAATCTCAGCTGAAGACACTAACCATACCTTACAAGACCATACCTAGCCAATGAGATCATAATCGTAAATGAAACCTTGGTAGCAAGGCTCTCACATGCACAAGCCTCGTGAACAAATATGGTCAATGAATTCGCGGCAGATGCAATACAGTCGGTCCCATTAATAAACATTTGATCCAGATAAAATTAGGGTGAACAGCTTCATATTATCTGAAGTGAATGAAAATCAATCCGTACTATTTTAGTAGCACCAGCGTTCACTCTCGCATGTTTAGGAGCAGTTATTGAGCGTGTCACAAGAATTGCGCAACAACTCATGATTCATCTTATCCACTATTTACAACTCTTGCTTGCAATAGCAAGTACAGCTTCTACACACATGCTCAATTCACGATGGGAATCCACCACAGAATTGCTTTCTCATCCGTTGGCGCTAGTAACTGCTAAGCTGCATATCGTTGACGCCTTCTACTGGATTGAGTCTATCACGCATCAGCAAGGATTTGTCTCCTCTATGAGCCTGATTGGCTTCACGAAGGTATGCAGTGTTCTGGCTTGCCGGAGAACATTCCAAGTTTGTGCACGGACCACCTTGCTCGAGCGATGAAGATATGGTCAGATGGCCATGAGATCTTTAATATCATTGGCAGGTTGTGCAATTCTGAAAGTATAACGCACTTAATATAGTTCAAGTGAACTGTATGTGAAATGCAAGGCACCTGCCTTTGCATAAACATTTTACCTGACTACCAAGGCGGATAGGCGCCCTGCCATGGCGAATAGCTGCAAGCGGGGTCACGTGAAAAAAAAAAAAAAAATAAAATAAAAGGCGGATAGGCGGACTGCAGGGCAGACTGTAAGAACAAGCGGACTATAGGTGGGCTGGGCTCTCCAAATTCATAACGTCCATGCACTCGAATAGCTCGGATATTGAGACTATGGCTTGCGATTGACCGCGGCTGGACTGCATCGTCTGCCTGGCCTGTTCCCTGCATTGGCCCAGATGGCAGCTAACACTTTTACGGCCTGTTGCGCGAGCACAAGCAGTCCATGAGAAAAACCCGTAGTGAAGCTGCAAATCACCTCAATTTCGACACAGGGCCTATTACTGTATACGGTGTCAGTCTTGCAACTAATAGAGAATGTCGTCCGTTCACTATGGACAAGTGATGTCGAGTGCTCAACTAGCATGGCGATGTTCCTATGCTTGCTCTGGGCCATTATAACAGAGGACAGTCACCAGGTTTGGGCTATCCAGCATACCTGGGCTACTCTGACCATGCATATTAGTGAATTATCCCTAGCATCAGTGCTCGTTTCATTCCCAATGGGCAATGAAAGTTTGCCGATCAACAAGGTTTATCCGTGGGGCATTTTGCGCTCCCCATAGCGCAGCTTTGTAGAACGTCTATAGCTGTACGAACTTTTTCATTCCATAAAGCTGTACCGAGGCCCGCAATTGAGTGGCTCGGAGCATGCAGCTGCCTGTATTCGAACGACCTGAGAAACATACTACCAACAAAGATCCCATCACGCCACTGTTGAATTACCCAGACACTGCTGTTTCATCAGTTAGGGCCGAGTTTATGACTCTTTGGTCAAGGCGGTAGTAGAAACATGTGAGACTGGATCGATCCGTGGGTCTTTCTAGCATGCATGGGACTATCTATTGTGGGAGTTTATAGCGCTGTCTGGCCTAGCACTCAGAACGCCTACAACTATTGACCACTGCCACATAACAAAAGCAGAACTCGCCAATTCGCTGACTATTGGAAAACCTTCTGCTCTGCAGTAGGATTTGATCCCTAAAAGCAAGTCGCATCCTACACTGTCATTAAGCCGGGATTTCTCGCTGCAGTCTTGTGCTGACTGGTTCGGCTGACGAGGGCCTACACCGGGAGATAATCAGCCCTGGTCTGGCTATATACCAACCGAAGTTGAATTAGGGACTGCCTGTCATACCTATACCCTTTGGCTACAATCCCTTATGCACCACCAAACTATGATGACGTACTGTGAATGATTTATAGTACACTCTGCACCATACACTCTTCATAGGCAACCTTCGTCATGGATTGTATATGTACTGTACAGCCATAAAGTATCTAGCAATTCAGTGACACCTCGGGCCCCAGCACAACAAAATAAACACTGAGTTGGAAGCATTTTGAAGCTAGGATGGTTGATTACCGGACAAGCTCTAACCTCCTTGCACTGCGAACTGCCCAACTTCAGCTTGTCATTGGGCATGTCTGTCGCTTACAACATATGTCGCGGGCAACTTTCGTGTGCTGCTCCATATCACAGAGCGGGATGTGCTGACCATTAGCTGAACCGACATCCAATCTCAATTAGGGACCTCATATGATCATATCTTGCCAATATGCTGTATGGCAATACCGGTGGCTCCGGGTTTATCAGCGGCTGCATGGATCTCAACGCCGACCTCTCTATTTATAGCACAAAATCATGGAAAGACTATAGAATCTAGATAGGTGCCTCCGTGGCTGTCAAAAGGTGAGACGTATGTTAGTTCACAGCCTGTGTCAGGTGCCAAATGAGCTATTGCAATAGAATGTTTTGCCCCAGTTAGGGGGTTCCTGCGATTTGTCAGTTAGGGTGCGACTGCGGCAGTTCGGTGACACAAAGGGAGGTTGTAGGTGATCCGCTCCTTGCTGAATGGCCTTGAACATATCGATACAACTAGGAGCCACTGACTCCTACCCCCCGGCACCCCGCCATGCGTGCACGAATGCAATGCATCTGCTACTGCATTGCATGCGAGGTTACACATGGAGCTCGGTTGAGAATGACAGGCCTATAATAATTGCTTTTAATGTGCAACCAATAGTTGTAAATTGAGTCTTAGGGCGAGGAGATCATGAAGCTTTATGTATGGCGGACAACTCGCGATCGGGTGTATAGTTATACAATGAAATGCCTTCGTATGGCTGACAAAGGCTCTCAAGTACTTAGGTAATCCCAGCTAACTCTTTCTTGGCACCGGTCTTTTATGGTAGGAGCTTGCGCTCGCTTTTTTCTCTCTTTCAAGATTCTTATCCACATGATGAAAAAAAAAATGAAAAAATAAATGGTTTGGTTGTATTTAGAGTTTTGACGTATTGGAAACTCAATGGGAAATGAAGACTGGCGAAATGTTGTATGTGGTTGCCTCGTAGAAGTTCGCTGGACGATCTTCCCCATTTGATATTGCCTGCTGCAGCATAAATCTTGATGATGCATTACCTGCACTTGCCTTTAGCCCTCGTTACGCACATCATCAAGGTCAGCGATCAAAGATATGCATCGATTTTCAGGATATTAGTGCATTCCGCTCACCCTTTTCCTTTGTATTCATTCGTCATAGACATGGCGGGGGAAATGGACAGAATGCCAGTCTCCGTCAGCAGGGGTAGGTTAGGGTTACACACACACTGCAGCTTCCACTTGCACGAATTAATGTGCGAGGACGGGATCTGATTGCGTGGATGAGTACGGAGAATGTCCCCAAAGGAGTTTGAAGTCGGCGGTTTAGTAGACTGAGCGAAAGCATTATCACAGTTACTCTACATACTTACGTGCATGCAGGTTTTCCTGCCAGTCCGCCATCGAGGTCCTTCTGCCCTAGGAAGGCTAATGATGGCTACAATACTCCCAGCGAAAGTGTATATAAGTTTATGCGAGTTCCTGTCTCCTCTATCAGACGTTCATCAACAATCCTTATGCAACAACATGGAGCACTTTAGCGCCATCCCTCCTAGAAGTTATTGGCGACCGTGGCCAATCAAAACGCCCTATCTTCTGCTCTTCACTTGTCTCTGCGTTTTCATTGCCATTATCCTCCAACTTATTAAGGAGGCTTGCCACAAAACCGGGTGTTCAACGTTTGGAAGTTACGACGTTACGGAAGTGCCACACGGAGTTCAATTCGTTTACAACGTGCTTCCTGTAGTTCTTTCGGTGGCTTTTGAGCTGCTGTGGACTCTTTCCCACCATGAAATCCTTCGTCTGGAGACATATTTTCAACTGAGTGCCGATAGAGGGGCAACTGAACAGGATTCATTGCAGTTGGGGTACAGCAATATGTTTCCGCTCCTCGTGCCAGTAAAGGCTTTTAAGCGTAGGTGAGTGGAAACGCACTACTTGTCGAACTCAACATGTAGATAATTAAGAACATCTTTAGGCATTGGGTCGTTGGTCTATCTTCATGTGTTCTTCTTGTCATTGCCTTCATTGTTGCACCCTTGACCTCTGGTATCTTTGATGAGAGCATCCTGCAAAAGCCCCTCACAGGACTTGGTACTCGTAGCTCCGCTCAGCTAGGCTGGTCCAAGAGGTTTACCCCAGACTTCTCATATCCTATGTTCAAGCATATCGTTGAAGGCACTCCAACACCTAAGTTTACGACTGAGGAGTATGCCTTGCAACCTATAAACATCACCGGGCAAGTGACAAGCAAGGAAACGATTTCAGCCATAACCGTGTTGTATGAAGCGGAGCTCTCCTGCAAACCAGCAGAACTACTCGACTCCTGGTGGACAAATGACCATGGCTTTGGTGCATTATTCTTTTCAAGAGAAGGAAACATTAACATCAGGTACTGTGATAAGGACGAAGTTAAGCGACCTGCAGGATCAACAACTGCCCAAGGGACTTACAGGAATGGAACAAAATATGACTGCGATGATTTCATCACAGTGGAAACGGCAAATTGGACCAGTGCATCGTTCGTTTGGCAGGTCAATTCATCCCAGAATCTTGATGGGAGCTCTTTTCACGTCTGGGCAGGACCAATCGAAACAATCTCCCTTACATCTAATAGTACAAAACAACGTCTACCAGCAAATATAAGCGGTATCTTCTGCACGCCATCATATTACACCCAGGATGTGAATGCAACCTTTACGGAATCTGGAAGTGTAGATCACATCCAGCGCATTGACCTCCGAAGGCCGTTCAAAGATGCCCAGGGGTTTGAACATATTGTGAATGGGTCTTACTTCACAGTGCCCATGGAGACCAAGGAATACCTAGATTCACAGGGCAAGATGGTTGGATTTGGTCGGCCACCAGTGAAAAAAATGAATCCTCAAGAACGTGCCTTTCGCAACTTGTGCCCTGGGATAAGGATCACATACAATTTCAACAATTCATGCGTTACTTTCCCTAGCTACACTCTGCCAAGCTATTCATTTCTGAATCTCACCTCCAATGACTTGGAAAAGCTCATGGACCCTGTCTTTGCGGCCGAAGCATATGGCCGCATGTTTCGTACCATGTTTGCCTTTGCAATGAGCGATAATCTGGCCACCTATGGAGATCCAAATTCGGTACAGACAGTTGAACTGAAGAGAGAGGTCTTGACAAGAGGTTATAGCGCGAATAAAACATGGGTATGTATTGCACAAGCAATGCTGATCGTGGTTGCAGTGCTAGTTTTCCTTCTATTACGGATAAATTACACCAGGCCATGTGAACTGGATGGGGAGCCAAACAGCCTTTCGGAAATGCTGCATCTACTAGCGAGGAGTGAACCGTTGTGTCAGCATTTGGAGAGCACTAGCAATGACATTGGAAAGCAATTGGAAAGCAATGCAATTTCAACGCAGCGGCGATTTCACCTCCGCTTGGTGCGTGATAGAGGGCCCACGATAGAGATGACAGAGGCGGAATACATTCCGAAGTCGGCGGTGGCTCTAAGAACGCAGAAACCACTTTCGACAGCGAATAGTGAGTTATGGGCTTTACGTAAAAGATTTGCAATCCCAATAATCATAGCTTTCACAATTGTGTCATTAATACTTATTGCCGCATTTTTTACTGCTCGTTCTCTCAACGGTATGTACACATTTTGCAATGTCTCCTGACAGGCAGTTATCTAATTCAAAAGTTGGATAGGACTTCCCGCCTTCAGTGGGACGAGCTCCGTGACATACAAATTGTTACCCGCGCTATTGGAGAGTCCGCGGGCAATACATGTACGTAGAAGTGTAAGGGGTGGATAGGCTTGGGGGCGTAGGCTTGGTGTTTTTAGGCGGGCTGTTTCGGGAGGCGTGACTTTAACCTTTTTTCCTATGTATCTAGCACACCATCGCCATAGCCCGTAGGGCGGCACGCGATTAATGATATAAAAAAAAAAAAAAAAAAAAAAAAATACAAATTGTTGTACTCGTATATCCCATTCATTGTTGGAAGTTCAATAGGGCCCACACTGGCTAGTATGGCAGCAGTGCATTGCATGCTGGGACCCTATGCGCTTCTACAACGGGGGGTACAAAGTAGCCAGAAGGCACTTGCTCTCGATTTCGATAAATCGCCACCAGAATTTCAAGTGCTGTCAGCTCTTCGATCTGGACACTTTGCACTGGCTGCACTTGCAACAACAATTCCCTTGTCCCAGGTGCTTGCGATTGCGCTGGCAGCATTGTTCTCACCCTACAATGCAGAATTCAGCATTCCAGCAAGATTTCAGATGGATCATCTGCAACAGTACAATCCTCCGACAACACCACGGGAAGTTGCTTTTGCATTAGCACGGAATATCACAACGGGTATCGATGGGCCAACATGGACAACTGAGGACTACTACGTGGTGCCCTTTCGCCCAATGAACAGCCATGGAGCTCTACTCCAATACCAAGGACCCACATGGGCAATTGGGCTAAACATTACGTGCCAGGTAGTGTCAGTTGGCCTTGACACTGGAAACTTCACTAAAACCCCAGAGGAGCGTGCAAAATTGTCACCGGATACTGCAGAGAAGCTAAATTTCACCCTAGTGGTTGGTGATCGCAGGCATCATAGAGCAAGTGAATGGTGGGTGAATCTTGAGAAACCAGCGGGGGATTGGGCTTTTATCAATAGGAGTGGAGATAATGAAGTTTATATTAATGCGGTTTGGTTGGAGTTACCAGCGAATCCGAATCCAGGCAGTTTGGCTCCACCTTATCACTTGAAAACCATTACCGGAGTGGGGTTGGAATGTATTGCCTCTGCGAAGGTTGAGGAGCTGATTGCGACAGTGAATGCCAACGAGCAGATTTTGTATACCTCAGGTATAAGGCCTGTCGAACGAAAGGATCAGCAAAGGGTATTCCACGAGCATTTTGCGGGAAACATTTCCTATAGCTTGGGCCTAACTTTTGACGCTGCCGTGCGGCCACGGCCAAGCAACTGTCCCTGGCTTTGTCAAGTATCCTCCCTCATCGCCCGCAGCCATCCAAACATTGTCCGGCACCTCCCCACAAATGTAACACACATCCCAGACACCAATGGACTGCCTTCTGCATTCGAAAATGTCATACGCAGTTTCTGGGCAGTGAGCTTACGATTGTTCATGGAGAAAGGTTCTGCATTGGATCCTTTGGATGGTCTTGGGGTGCAGATAGTGCTGCAGGAGAGGGTCCAAGTTAGGGTCCCATTCTTTGGTCTGGCAGTTGGGATATTGGTATACATGATCATCGTCTTGGTAGCACTGCTGTGGAAGAAGCCCCATGAAATCATGCCATTGCCGATAACATTGGCAGCGGCTTACTCGCTCTTACACTCCAGTACTGCCAAGGACGAATGCCAAGAGGGAAAGTCACCGAAAGAGAGAGCAAAGCATTTTGTAGGAGAATATGGACTTGGAAAATTTCAAGCAGCTAATGGAAAATGGCTTTACGGAGTATATCGCAGACAGTGAGGAGGTTGTCGACAGATTCAAGGTTTTGACTGGTGTCACAGGTTGTACAAAGCGAATGCAAAGGAGGAAGCAGCTAGTCTCATGCCAAGCAGCCAGAGGGTCTTGGCATGAGACTAAAGCAGCGACGCATTGGGCCGGAGCTGATGTGGAACTAAGGGAAAATAAAAGAAATGGCATGCACCGGAGGAGAGAGAGACGGAGAAGGACGGGCTCAGGGAATTTGTAGATGCCTTACGATGGAAGGGGTGAAGAATTTTCACTTATTTCGCTTTTCCTTTCTCCTTGTAGGTAGCTACTCTATGGCTCTCATAATAACTTACGAGTAACGAAGCGAAAAAAAAGTAAAAACGTAGTACTTAATACCTCACATATGTTCAAGCAACCATGGTGAAGTTGTACTGTTGCCTCGGACGGTGCAAAATTCTTGCTCAAGAAGCACTAGAGACTTGTACTGGACGGGTTGGGCCATTTTATTGTGCTAGAATTGGACTAGTTGCAATGCGGGTGGGTGCCCCTATCATACTGTCAGTGGTATGAAACTCAATCAAGATATTGTACGGGCGTACCAAAGATTACACAAGTGCTCAATGACATCACCCTGTGTAACTACTTAGCTAGCTAGCTACCAGGATAATGTAGATACTTGCTAGAGTGCCTCACCTAGAAACCGATCATCACCGGGAAACCGATCAAATCCATTAGGAGATGCAAAGGCCTCTGGTAATACTCATTCACACATAGTGACTCAAAAGTATATGCTAGAGTATGGTTGCATATATACCAGCATATGTCACTCCTCATGTGCTACAAACTGGGATACTATGTTCTTCCATGCTCTAGCTTTAATTTTAGGGTCATTTGTATTGACCGGTTTCCCGGTGATGATCGGTTCTTCGGTGAAGCTCTCTACAGTCTTAAACACGGGGCGTCAGTTTGACCCAAGGCCTTTAGCAGGCTTATACACGAGTATTGTCCATACTGTAGATTCTTCTCTACGTCAAATCTAGAGAATCTCTTCCCCATAAAACAAAAAAATCCCGTTTGCGCCAGCTTCAAATGGAAGTACTAAATGAACTGCCTTTCTCGGCCGCCTGAAACTACAGTTTCATGAGCGCCTGCGTTTTAAAGCTCCATAGTGTGCCCGACCGTCCGATAGGCGATTACTGGGAAAAAATAAAAACCTTTGCCATATGCGAAGCACATACTGCGAGCTAGCAGAGCCAATGGGTAGCAGATAGCTTATCTTGACGTTGCGGAGTTGTCGCACAAAATCTGGGCAACCTGCAGCTACGATGTAGCCTGCCCCACTACGACTAGTCTAATTCGACGACCTGTCCAAAGCTTGAATGCCGCCTGTTCATTGTTACAAGATGGGGAAGATGCTCAGCTGCTGCGGACGATGGTAGCACAAAATGCATTGTCGCGTCGGGCAATTAACAGATATAATTGGCACCATATGTCTTCGTTACCCCACCACTCTCGAGCGCAATGGGTTCTTTATCATGACGCACCTTTTTTTTTTTTTTTTTTTTTTTTTTTTTGGGGGGGGGGGTCGCGTAACCAATACAGGCTACCCGCCTATGGCAGGGACCTATATACCTGGGCCACGTTGCCCTGCCATGGCGAATGGCTGTAAGCTGGGTTATGTGATAAAAAAAAAATATAAAACTCGGGTTAGGTTGAGGAACTCCTATAGTCAGACCTTGCTATAATGAAGAGGTAAAATCTGGGCACTTTATTCTCACTATAGCAAGGTTTCCAGGATAGAAAATTTGGGAAAATTAGTCATATAGTCTTGGCAGCTGAGTGAGCTTCGCTACTAATTAAAACTTACTAGTAATGGAAATAGCCACATTATAAAATCAATTCGAATCGGACCGTGGTAGTAGGATGAGTAGGAATGGAAATAGAAATGAAAGGAGCAGTAGTGAGAGAAAAATATAAATTAAAACTAAATCAAAAAGTCTTTGGGATGAGGCTTGCATGATACACTTGCCCCAGTATTGCCCAATCCCAAGCCTTTTTACGAGTCACTGTAGATTGACATCTGTAATCAGGGCTCTAAAAGTCGAGATGTCTACTAGCAATATACCCGGAAGCAACAGACTCACAGCTTGGCTTAAACCAACCACTAACGCTTAGCGACATAGTTGCTGTTTTCTGGGCTGCTCAAGAATCACTGGTGCGCAGGAGGCAAGACAGGAAGTAGCAGGGGAGTTTCTTTGGATTTAATTAGTCGTCTTTTCATTGTAGCAAGAACAATTCGTATGTAAATAAAAATAACTTCCTCTGAATATTTTTTCATTACACTATTTGGTGCGATTTCATTATAGCAAGGTTAAATTGTGTAGCCCGAGGTGCCTGTTGTGTTCCCCTCATGAATCAATAGATGCAATTGGCCAAGGACCTCAACTCCTTGGCAAATGGTTTCAATCGTGGCTGGTTCAGTCCATATGAACTATTCCCTGTGTTTTGGTAGAATGTTTCGAATGATACATAATAGCCAGAATTGGTGTAATTGTTCGGCTGAATGAGCTGATCAATACAGCGTTATTCAATGATCACCCACACCGGACTCAGATCTGGACTGTCCCTTTCAACTCTTCCGGCTTGCATAGCGTGCCCGAAGTGGTAACGATCTGCCCCCCTGTAACGATCCACTCTCTGGGCACTCCTCGTCATGCATTCCTCACTCTACTACTTTTATTTGAATATATTGCAACTATAGAAATTGCTTAACATTATACCAATTTGACATCGCTGAATCAGAATTTGCTATCATAATGAGGAAAAAATCAAAATTCCATTATTTACAACCAAATTCATTATTATTCACCTAATTTGAGCTCTCCCTGTATAGAGTATAGCTCAACATCCTCGAAATCAGGAAAATAATATAGAAAACTAGTAATTCTCATCTATTTAGGGCTGGTCTTTTTATTAAAAGTCAATATTGCATATACAGATCATGTGGGATGCAATGCACCTTCAATTATATAGAAGTAGTTTATATTCGTGAGCTAATCTCCATACCTTGATCTGACCTTCAGTGTTCCTAGACTCCTCAAGTGATTCAGGAATACCGGGACTTGAAGTTGTAGTAGTTGAAGCACTAGGGGTGGTAACAGTAACTCCTTCTGAGGTGCCAGGTATGACAGAAGAGACCTATGGCTCAAATCTGCTAATGGAACCTTCTTCTACCCACTCCCCCTTCTAGTATTCAGACCCTCCTATCTCATGAACTAAAGATCTTTCCCAGCCCCAGCCTTGCATGTGAGTTCCTCTATGGTATCTTTTTGTAACTTGTTCAGCTGCAGCCATCTCTCTCTATTTTCGTTCCTCTTTTGCCTTACTTTCTCGATCCATCGCTGCTAACTACTTTGGATATCAGCGGCTTCTTTCTCATCCTAAACTATTTTCGCACCTTCTGAAGTTTCTCTTCCTCCTTTCTGACCTTCGCTGGTACTCTCTGTTTCCTTTTCGACATCTCCTACTATTTTTTCCTTCTATTTCCAGTATTGCTTGAACTTCAGCTCGAGGCGGCTTAGGAGGAAGTGAGTGAATATAACGTCTTGGGCGTCTTGGGTAGAGAACCGCATCCCACCAGATCAGTGAAAAAACACTTGACTAGTGACGTTTACTAGTCCTCTGCATAGCTCATTTAGCAATACGCACCTGCATCCATATATTTGCTGTCGCATTTCGCATACGTCGCATATGCGCTCTATCGGCCACCCGAGGTGACCCATGACAGCAAGGCAAAAGAAGAACGAAAATAGAGAGAGATGGCTGCAGCTGAACAAGTTACAAAAAGATACCATAGAGGAACTCACATGCAAGGCTGGGGCTGGGAAAGATCTTTAGTTCATGAGATAGGAGGGTCTGAATACTAGAAGGGGGGGTGGGTAGAAGAAGGTTCCAATAGCAGATTTGAGCCATAGGTCTCTTCTGTCATACCTGGCACCTCAGAAGGAGTTACTGTTACCACCCCTAGTGCTTCAACTACTACAACTTCAAGTCCCGGTATTCCTGAATCACTTGAGGAGTCTAGGAACACCGAAGGTCAGATCAAGGTATGGAGATTAGCTCAGGAACATAAACTACTTCTATACAATTGAAGGTGCACTGCATCCCACATGATCTGTATATGCAATATTGACTTTTAATAAAAAGACCAGCCCTAGATGGATGAGAATTACTAGTTTTCTATATTATTTTCCTGATTTCGAGGATGTTGAGCTATACTCTATACAGGGAGAGCTCAAATTAGGTGAATAATAATGAATTTGGTTGTAAATAATGGAATTTTGATTTTTTCCTCATTATGATAGCAAATTCTGATTCAGCGATGTCAAATTGGTATAATGTTAAGCAATTTCTATAGTTGCAATATATCCAAAATAAGTAGTAGAGCGAGGAATGTATGACGAGGAGTGCCCAGAGAATGGATCGTTACAGGGGGCAGATCGTTACCACTTCGGGCACGTTACGGTGCGGCTGACAGACTGTGTGCAAATCCCTTTAAGGTAACGATGGACATAGGTGTCACTCTGGCACCTCCGGGTCAGCTAACCCCGCATACAGGTGGCAGGGATGCCGAATGCAGTCAATATTTCACAGAATAATACGTACACATATGCGATGCATTGAGTCTGAGATAAATTGAGAATGCCAGTTAGAAATTTGCGGTCAAAGGCCCGTTTACGATTTTTATACGTTGTATACTTTGTACCTGGTAAAGATGTGCACACCACTAACGCTGGGCATCTTGGCGCTGGTTTTACAAGCTCCTCCACGCCTACATATCAGGCATATTTCACAGAACATATCTTTGATGTGCAATGAACTAATTATAGTCTATATTGACTGCCCTGATTCTGAATTTGAAGGAAAAAAATATAGTATCTCCAGTTGTATCAACCCTGTAATGGAAGTCCTCCAGTGCCAGTTAGCAAATACTCACTCTGCGACACTCCACCTGTTCTGCAATAGTGGCAATACTACTACCCGGGTTATATTACAATACATGATGCTTAGTGAAAGTTCAGGATCTGTAATATTGCACTGTACTACAGTAGAATGTTCCTGTACCAAGATATCGCTTATTTTCCGGATGCCATAACACAAATTTCCTGTGAGTGCAAATAGCCCTCAAGTGAGCTCAAATTGAAACCAGAGCATGATAGAATATACAGAACTTTCTTCCGCATATTCATTGAGCCAATTTTGAGGATATGAGTAGTGACCTATTCGGTACAAACCAAATCAAATACTAGACGTAAGAGATACTCTGAGCCGCCAAGTGTCAATGAAGCTACCTGAGATCTTATTCATCTTGATGCATACTCTATTACCTGTACTGAAATTTTTTTTTCCCCAAATATCAGTACTTGTATCCACTGCTGCCTCGTGGGCTATGACGAGACTACATACAAAGGAAAAAATTACAAACGATTCGTTATGTTATTGGGTAAGGATTGTGCACGGTGAATCTAGCACGAGAAAAATTCATATCTGGTGATTTGTATTAATAAGGGACCTTGGCCAGCCCAAAAATATAGACTTAACCTGATGGAGAATTTTGAAAATTTATATAAATAGAATTGACCTACATGCATACATGCTTAGTAAGCTTCCTCTGCACCTCAATGTAATTGATGTGGAAAGCGCAGAGAATTACCGCCAGGTCAAAAAAGACACTTGACTAGCGATTCTGGCTAGTCCTCTGCGTAGCTCATACATAGCACTTATCATTTCGCGACTGCGACGCCTTTACCATCCCATATCGCATATGCGCATATTGTATGCGCGCATCTACCGACCTCGCCCTACGGTTGGCCCGTAACACCCTGACATTTACCAAGGCCGCCTGCCAAGTCCATTCACTAGGAGATTTGGAAAGTCATTCTATCAGTCACCATGTCCAACAACTTGTCATACCGCCATGCCGGCGTGCTGTTAAGCTGCCATACTGCTAGGCTCTCGAGGTCCCTCCTCGCCATAGCCCTCAGGGCGGCACGCGTGTAATGATATAAAAAAAAAAATAATAATCTCGAGGTCCCATGAGGTCGAGCTGCAATATCCGAGAGGTTAGCATGAGCTGCGTGCGTCCTGTACATACACACTCACCATGTCATGATAAACACAAAGAAATTCAGTGCGCTTTTCTTCTTTGAGCCACTCTTATAAATCCAGAAAATAATGCATAGTTTCGAAGGCGATGTAATACATCGTCAATAAAAGCATAGCGCTCTCCAGTAATTGGGATGCCTCGATGAAATGCAGAAATCTTTTATCTATCACCCGTATTGCCTTCCGGAGTATTAAAAGATATGTGTGGAGGCTAGGCCTTCCCAAGAGGTGTAGTAGAATAAGAGTGAGATAATAAGTGATACTGAGTGCGCACGGTGAGCTGTTGGATAAGGAGGAAATAGAAAGCCATATGCCAGAGGTCTTCGATGGCCTCATACGCTATTGAAACCCTTTAGCCGAGTATTTACAAAATTGTGGTGACAGTCCTTGTTTACTATATTATGTAGCCCCACTTGCGACTATTCACTATCATAGGGCGCAGCGCAGGGACAACACAAACGTATGTATGGCCAACTTTGGAGGTAGTGGCGGTTGCACTATGCTTGGTAACATGTTCTGGTCGAGTACATGTGAGCTCGCAACCCTTGAAAATTTTGCATCACTAGTTCGCGCCACAGGCGATCGTCTTACCATACAGGGACAGGTTTAGCCATTGAGGAACACCAGCACCAGCACCAGCACCCGCGTTCGGAAGAGCATGCTGGCAGTGCGGCAGGAAAGGGTATCAGTGGAGGGAGTACACATACCAGCCGACGGGGGCCCACCAAAGTCAGAAACAGCAGGGATTTGGAGCGGTCAGCAGGACGCGCTGGCAGTGCGGCGGCGTGGGGCATCAGCGAAGGGAGTGTGCATCCGCAACTGCTAGAGATTCTTTGAAAAGGCCAGGGCCATCGGGCAATACGTCGGCAGGGAAGTGGTCCCGACCCAATAGTCTCTGAATAGAGGCGTGGCATTCCAGAACGTTGGAGGTTCTCTCAGAAATAGTGATATTATTCTGGAATGGGCAAACAGAGAGAAAGTGGATTTGATTTTTATAGGGGAAGCGTGGGTTGCAGAGAAGGGAGGACAGTGGGTCACAACAAGGCATCCGGCTTATGCGGTTATCAGCCGGGTTGAGAGCGGCAAGAGGGTAGTGGCCCATGCGAGGAGAGGGGCCCGGGAGTGGAAAGCGATTGAGGAAACGAAAGGGTGGGTCTGGTGTGAGGCGGAAGCAGGTGGCAGGGCTGGAGGAGTATATATCCACCCAGATACGAACTTGGAGATCTTGGAGGGCTGGATAGACAGGTGGGGAAGGTTGAGAGGCCCAGGAGGTCTACGGTCCAGTGCAGGACTACTGGGAAACTTCAAGGCACACCATCCAGCGTGGTCCAAACGAGACAGAGGGCCTGACCCAAGAGGAAGGGCCCTCATGGAGGTTGGGAGGCACAGGCTGACTCCTGGAGACAAGGAAAGGGGATGCAGTGGAAAGAGGAGTTTGAGACGCTTCAGTATCAGGCCCTTCGCAAGTGTACAGGGGCGGTTCTAGGAGCGCCGCGGCGAGAGGGAAGGTGGAGGCAATTGCAGGCATTGAGAGTGTGAGTACAATCCTGGATCAGAGCCAGGAGAGATATGCTCTAAGGTCAATAAGAGACCCCACAGGGGTAGGGGACCTATGGCCTGAGAGCTTCAGAGGGGTTGCAGTCACAGACCTAGACCGGGAAGGGGTGAAGGGGAGAGACTGGAGAGACTTCAGCCTAGCATATGCCACAGAGAAGAATGATGGCTTCGAGTCAGTAGCAGGTAAGATTTTTTTTTTTTTTTTTTTTTATATCATTACTCGCATGCCGCCCTACGGGCTATGGCGAGGTATAGGTACATATAAGACAAAGGAATATAAATAGAGAACAAAGATATAGCTGCCCCATCCGCCTCACTTCCCCAGCATTTCTACCAGTCTCCTCAGCGGGTCTCCTTCGCCTTCTCCGCTCCGGGGGGCCTCCTCACATGCTCTTCCCCCCGGGCCACCTCCATTTCCACACTCTGCATTCTTCCAATACGTGTGCCTTCGTCTCCTCTTTCTCCCCGCACCATCTGCACTCAGGTCCGTCTCCTTCCCCCACTTGCCACCTCCACGCTCTCAACCCCTTACCACCTAGCAGTCCCGCCAGTCTCCCCGTCAGGTGTCCTATTCTCTCTAGCGGTCTGTATGACAGTCCCAGCCGCCCCCTCTCGCTGGCTCGCTCCCTCTTCCCTCCCTGTCTCATACCCGCTTCCGTTATCATCTCTGCTTCGCATTGCAGTGCTGTTCCGATCTTGGCCGCCTCGTCAGCTGCCTCGTTTCCGGGGATCCCCTTGTGTCCTTTCACCCATAGCACAGAGAGGTCCCAGTCGCCTCGGGCTATCCTTCTCTCCCATGCATCCCTCATCCGCTTCGTCGCCCCGTCATGCGTCGGGTCCCCGGCAGCCGTGGCTTTCATCCTGCTTATCGCGTGCCTTGAGTCGGTTATGATTATTAATTCCCCTTCCACCCTCTCCATTGCCTCTCCTACCGCTATCAGCTCCGCGTCGTTCACCGTTGCTTGTTTGCCCAGATACTTCGAGAACTGTCGGCGTCCTAGGACCCACCCCGCTCCTGCCTTGTCCTGCCTCATTGCCAACGGTAGCTCTCTTCCATGTGTCAGTGATCCCCTTATATAGGTTGCCTCACCATCTGTCCGTTTCAGTTTCTCCCCCGGGAACCTCAACGGCCTCGCCTCCACTCGTGTCGCTTCCCATCTCACGAACGTGTCCACGGATTCCAGGTTAGCCAAGCAGGTAAGATTGCCAGAACACTTGAGGTCGATGGGGATGAGAAAGTGTCCTGGAGGCAGGAAGTTCAACTACTGGGAACGGAAATCGAGGTCACTGACCTTAAGCTAGGCAAGGAGGATGCTCCAGTCAAGTGGAAAAAGGCTATCAGCAAGGCCAAGGGTGATTCCGTAGCCATATTCACAGATGGCATTCGCAGCGAGGGAGAGGGGTTGGAGGTGGATGGTGCTGGAAGCAGGTGGTGGCAGGAGAGTCATAAGGGCCCTGGTGGGTCGGCACCAAGGCTATTGTGTGGGATGGTGAGGTTGCAGGTAGTATATGGCTTTCCAGCTCACTTGATCCTCCAAGGATCTACCCCTGACGTTAATCAATTACAAGTGTTCTGGGGAGATGCAAGATTGGATGACCAGGGCAAAGTAATCGCGAGGAACAGGCCAGGAGATAGCCATGTTGGCGGCATGAGCAAACCAAAGGTATCAGCAGGATTGCGGCATGGATGGCGGCAGCTATAGCATGGCTTGAAAGTGACATGATTCCTACTACGACGGAGGCAATTCAGCTTCAAAATGCTCCGATCCCGCGTGAAGGTGCGCTCACTCGTAGATTGAGTTTTATTTCTCTCATCTTTTGTCCATCATCGCCATTCTCGGATATTCATTTAAGAAAGCAGCTCAAAGCCTTTGTACATTCATTATTCAAATTCCCAGTCACTGTACCGGACTCCTGAAGTTTTTGGGTTTAGTAGGAATTCCGACATTTTGCTACATATCAGCGAGTGGATCTGTTTTTTGTTGCTGTTTTTTAGAGCAAAGGTAGCTTACTGTATTTTTGTTTGGTTCATTGTCATGGGCGGTCCGTGGGCAGCTCTACATCAGCGACGGCGCGTCAGCCTTAACCGCGTGACATTGAGACATTAGAACTGTAATGTTTTCACCTAAAGCCCAAATATATATGGTACGATATTATTCCACATTGCTGTGCTCCTCTACTAGAACTCCTTTTGAGGTCTGTTCAGCCTCTGGTTGTGCATTACATATTCCCTCAAGATGAAATTCTATACCCTTTTTTCTTTTTTTAATTTCACGTAACCCCGCTTGCAGCTGTTCGCCAAGGCAGGGCATTCTATACCCTTAGAGTCTGGCGTACGGTTGGTAGATGGATCGCTCAGCATAAACTGCGTACCCATGGCTTAAGGTATATATGTATTTCCTCATGACCTCAGTTTAGCCACACTAGGGGGAATTTTTGGCGACATCCAGCGATGCCATAGTTTGGATCGATTGCGTTGTGGCCCAATTACCTTCCCTGTTGCCATGTACAGAAATTCATTAAGCGCGTTTGACTGAAGTCCAATCCTTACAATATTAAAATTAATATGTATGCCTAATTCCGAGCTTCTTCAGGCCCCTGTCCAGATCTCTACTGCCTCTGCAATACCTTAACATGGTGTATCACTACCTCGCCATAGCCCGTCGGGCGGCATGCGAGTATTGATATAAAAAAAAAAAAAAAAAAAATGGTGTATCACTCGTTTGTGGCTGTGCGCTTTGATGTTTTTTTTTTTTGTTTTTTTTGTGTGGCGGGATCTCGTAATCCCTCATACAGAACCCTGCGGCTTACCCAGGTCGAGGCCGGCGAACCATTCCTCGACCGGGGTGCCCTCTACTCCTCCTGCCTCTGGCTTGTCTTCTCTAAGGCCGCCTAGCACTGCCAGGTCACTTGCACCCATCCTTACCCAGTCTGCAGGCAGGTGTAATTCGTGAATGCTCTCCTACTCCATTTCACAAACTTTCCCTTCCCATATCCAGCGCGTTCCCTTCTCCTCCTTTCTCTTTCGAAGTAGCTCCCGACTCAGTCCACCCTCTGTAGCCCGACGTGGCGTCTCAGGTAACCAGTCCCCCTTTCGCCTTCTCATCTGCCTTGTTGCCCTCTGTTCCGAGGTGCACCTTGACCCATGGAAGCTTTACGGCATCCATCATCCTCCGTGGTCTTTCTGCCACCAGTTCCGCCACATGTGCCAGATCTGCAGCCCTCGCCTTCCCAGTTCTTGCTCTCCTGGCCGTGCTGTTGGCCTCTGAAGCTTTCTGGCCACAAGCCCCCAATCCATGTGGGGTCACACTGCCACATTGGGAGCGAAGAAATGGTAGACATTGGTAGCAGTGAGGGCTCAGATAACAACTCCATTTCTCTGTGCTTATACACTTAGTATCTCACTGCACCACAGACAATCATATACGTCCGCAATGACCGAACAACTGGCAGGAAGGTCAATCCATCAATGGACGGATATACTTCATATACTTCCGACTTCCTACTTTATAAGGGGCATTGTATAAAAGTGACACTAGGGTTAATGGAAGGAATAATACTCTACCGCCATAGGATGAAGTGGTTACGTCCAGGACCTTACCATCACAATGTCTCAACTTACAAGGTGATAGTGAACCTTTTGTGAATATATATATATTTTATGTCGCTTTCCGCATGCATCATAGAGAGATATTGCGAGTTTCTATGTGACCATGACGGACTTAATGAGGACACAAGAAATAGATACCAGATATGAATAGGAATTTTTGCCCTGGGGGCTTTGACTAGATAAAACATGGGAGATATAAAGGAAGATGAGAAGAAAAATAGACTAACGCGGTAAAATGACAGAGAATATGATATGATCTAGACGAGCTGGTTGCTTTCCCCCACCCACGCCAGTATCTCCGCAAGGATGTCCCTGTCAGGGTGACCGAACAAAGTATCAATGATAAGCGATGAGAGATGACGCATGATAATCACGCCATCCATAGTTATGATGGTGAAGAGAGAGAAGCTTGTTAGTTAGCACTCAATGTTAAATAGAATAATGCAAATAACCGACACGCTAGATGCCTATATATAGAGGCCTCCACGGCCTCTATACAAAGGTCAAGTTCCAAGCGTTGTCCTAAGTTACACCTACATTTCGCTGCAATCGCAGACACCGTAACAGTCCCCTTCTCCCTCCTCCCTCTTGGGTAGCTTATCAATGGATGAATTACATAATTCAAATGACGGTCTGTGCACATTGTTCAAGAGCGCTCGGCATCACTGCTGACAATTAGTGCAATGATCTACCTACATACACCACCGCCGCCTGGAATCCAGGAAATCAAAATGCTCAGCGTTTTCTTTGGTAATGACCGGATTCACCTAAAGCGGCAATAAGAATCTTAACCATAACATTTCCTTACCAATAGGCGGATTTTGCAAAGTCCGGTCATTGAAATTCGGTTATTTTCCGGGTAACCATTAGTCATGATAACCCAACCAAAAAACGGCCCAGATTTGCAACGTACCTAGGTTATTTCTGCGGTTATTTTTGGGGTTATTTTCCACGCATAACTGCACGCATATTCCATGCATACCGCACGCATATTCGACCTATGGCGATAACCTCGCGCCGCAAGACCACTTGTTTGCGGTAAGGACGATGTTGCACGACCACGCCCACGGGATGCTAAAATTGTAGGCGCAGGTGATAGAGAAGGGGTTTGGGAAGACATTTGAGCGAGTAAAAAATATCAAGATACTTTGGTGTTGATGTAAAGTCCTTACCTGCACTTTGTGTTTAACAGAATTTATTCGGTTATACAACCGGAAAATTGCCAGAAATTTGGTTAACTCAGCCACAAACAACACGTTGCTACAGTAACATTGATTAATAATAACCGGAAAATAACCAAATATGTGTTAACCGGACTTTGCAAAATCCGCCTAATGGTCTGCATTCTTGTAACTTGCGGAATACATGGCTTCACGTTAAATAACTACATGTGCCCTGCATCTCTTTTTTTATCAACGCAAAACAGAAAGTAGATGAAATTTCTCAAAGTGTCCTATGCTACCGTGAAGAGTTGCCTTTTTCTTTCCAGGATCCAAACTCAAGTACCGTCCTGGGAAAGCCACGGACTCAAATGCGATTTCTGCACTGCAAAATCCTTGCAGGGTACGAATCTTGAACCTCGTGTTCTCCCAGCAGAGTCCTGTGCCGGTTCTGACGTATTGGCAATTTAGGGTGTCACCTCCTCTTGCAGTGTTCGTGGAGTTTAGTTCCTGAGAGTTGCAACCTACCGCCATATACACGTTGCGATAGACAGATGACTGAAAGGCGACCTCATTATTTTGGTATTGCTCCAGCTCGAAAGTCTCACTGGTTGTGAGCGTCAGCGCGATGTCAATGGAGCCGCCTGTTCCATTCATTTCAAATGGGTTGACGTTTTCACCATTCAGTGACACAAATTTCTTAGTGGCGGATGCTGACATGATTGCTACTCGGGGCAGTTGATTTTCGGGCTCTGGTCGAGCATTCCGATGTAGTTAGCGTTTGAGGACCTATCTCTAACACTTGGACTCCAATACTCGTACCTCCGCACCACTTGGCGCCCAAATTCTCGCTAGTTCTTGTATCGGCTCCAGTGGTATTATTCGGAGTGGAGCGGTGGTTTTCTTCCCGTTTGGATGGCTCCGAGTCTTGCTGAGCATGCGTTGCAATCTGGTATGGTTTCCGGACCTTGCACCAGGAACCCCATTCAATGCCTGTTAGTAATATGGGAAATTAATCTAGGTGAAGGAACAATACCGCATTCACCAACTTAATGAAAATAAGCCTCCGGTCCATGCCTTCTTCAGTAGCCGAGTTAAACGATTGCCACATACTGTCAAGTGCTGCTTCTGTCAAGATGCTGTCTGGAGTCAACAGGTCCCCGTCCCATGATGCACTCCGAGTCCTAGGCATGGCGATCGTTGGCTATGGCGGGGCTTTGAGGAACAGGAATTGGATTGAGTTGCGCTGTTTACTTGAATATCTAGCAAAGAAAGTATATATGGCTGCCGCAATGCCGGCTTCGAGCTCCCTGCCATAGGCTGTCAGCCTCTACGCGGGGTCAAGTGAACAAAAATGTCGCTTCAGGCAACGATCGCTCAGGCCTTCAATTTAGAATTGCTTGGCCGCCAATCCTATAACAGCATACAGCCACAACGGAAAAAGGTGCACGTGGGGAGTCTCTCAGGAGAATTTATGCTAGAAGGATCAGAACATTTTCATGTCCGACGCGCCTCTATCATGAGATTTTCCCTTCTCTGTATGTTCCCCTGTCTTTGGGCGAAAGCTTACATCTAATATTCTCTAGATAGTCCCGTCATAGCCGACAGGGCGAGTACCCGAATAATAGTATATATAGAGAAAAAAAAAACAACTCCAGATTCATACGTAAATTTTGGACATGTATCCTGTTGCTAGTGGGCTAGTATCTGCGTCATGTGCTCTCTTGGCCTCAGGGTGGTACGGTGTATGGCTGTAGGTGGCGTTGTAGAATGGGTAAGAAACTGGGTTATGTACTTGTACTTAACGTTCTTTTTTTTTTTTTTTTTTTTTCTTTTTTATTTCATTACTCGCATGCCGCCTTATAGGCTATGGCGGGGTTTGTACTTAACGTAGACTACCTGGTTGTATTTTTGTGTGCGTGTTTCATTACTCGTATACCGCTATGACGAGAATAAGAACAAAGGAGACAAACTGAAAATAACAGCAATGGCAGCAGAAAAAAATAAAATCTAATTCCAACCAAACGGATAATACCCCAAAGTCCCTCCGCCCGTCATCCCTCCATCCACCTCAACGTCGGCGAAGGAGCGGGCGTTTGGAGAGCGACAAGCTAAGTGTCAAGGCGCGAGAGGGCGTGGACAGCTCAAGTTCACAATCGGGAATTGACGCAGAACAGCAAAAGCTCGTGGATAGATAGATGCAAAATTGTATAGCCATATGCCCCAGCTGGGAAACATGTATGAAACCGGCAATTCCGAGCTACAAAAATGAACTCAGGAAGTTTCAATTCTGAGGAGGTCGATGAATTTGGGTGTATGGGTATACTTGCAGGAGTAGTGGGACAAAAGGTATGTCTGTTGCTTGTGTATAACAAGTTAACCGAAACAAAACGCCCCAGAACAACCGCCACATTGCCACTACCGCGTTGAACTCAATCCATCCTTACCACGACATGATGGGACGCGCGATAAACGACCCACCCATCGCCAATGCCCATCACAACCGCTGAGCCTGCAGCTGGGCGCAGCTGTGCAGGAGCGCTGCATGAGAAAGCGGGTGCGGGTGCCCACTCCAGATGGGGGTCGGGGGCAAACGCCTGCACCCTGAGCAGCGTGCCCGCGGGTGCAAACGAGCTCGACGGAAATGGTTCGCGAGACAACCGCGGGTATGTGTGGCCGTCAAAGTTGCCGTAGCCGTCAAAGTCGCCGTAGTCGTCAAAGTCGCCGTAGCCGTCTTCCAGGAGGGTGTGCCGCATAGGAAACATGTACCCCCAGCGAAGGCCGTGTTCCTCGTTGGGGAGCACGCACCACTTGATGTAGCCCTGGGGGTCGGGGTAGAGGTCGATTGTGATCGGGGCTTGGACGTCGGACGAGGGGGTTTGCCAGGCCGTCTCGCCCGCCACGCGGGACCGCAAGAAGCGAAAAAGCGCTCGCTCGGTCGTAGGGATAGTGTATGTGAGCGTCGCGACTGTGTTGTAATAGCCCCGGCTTTCCGGCCCAATCCTGGGCACTGCGAAGGAGAGGCTGAGGGCGATGTGGTTTGTACGGTGGGCGCCTAACAGCTGGCTAAGCGGACAGCCGGGTGCGGCTGGATCCTGTCATAATCAAAAAGAGGTTACCATTAATGCGAGGTGAGATGCCTGGCATATCGATGTGCTAGGAGGGAAGGTTTCGGGGGGAGGGACCTCACGTTCGATCGAAACCCCCTGCAGACCTCCTGCACGCCCCAGAGCGCCACGCTCGCGATCTTTACAGGACTCACTTCTGTGCCCCAGCGAGACGCAAGCTTGTATATGTCCACTCTGGCCGGCAACGACAGGGTCCCCAGAGCCTCTAGAGCCTCTTTGTGCGGCGCCTCCGGATCCCACAATGGGGCCTTCACGCAGTGGAAGAAGAGGCACCCGTCGCGGTCCGCGCCCAACGCGCCGTCCCCCGCGTCGCACGCCGTCGCCGCGTTCCAGCCCGCGTTCCGCACGGTCTGCGTGTGAGGCGAAAGGTCCCGGGGGGTCATCACTCCCGCGCCGCAGAGCCGAACCACGACGATGCTACAGTTGGGGGGTCCGCCTTCTGCCGCGTCCAGAAGCTTATAGATGCTCCACAGACGTTCTCGCGCGGACCCGCCGACCTTGTATACCGCGTAATGCTGGTTGACCGCAGCAGGGGAGGCGGCCTGGCGCGGGAACAGAGCTCGGGTGCAGCTCACCGGCCAGGTCTGGAGCACAGGCAAGCGCGCACCAGCGCGGGAATTCGGTGAGGCGTGGCCACGCCAAAGGTCGGCATCGACGCTGGTGTCGATTACCGCAAGCATGGTTGGCATCGAACTGTTCACGCGGAGGGCGTTGTCGTACCAGTAAGCGCCGAGGCCGGAAATGCGGCAGTCCAGTGGACTGTGTCCTCGCGCGCTACACATGTCGCGCGATCCAGATTCACGCGCCCGATTTAGCGACTGTTTTCCCGGGACCGCTCATCTCAGACACTGAGGAGGAGAATTATGCAAGGACTTACCCGTCGTTCAGCCGACGGTTCAAGTGCGATTCGCACGGGTCCGATGACACCAGCAGGCGCCCGGATTGGGCCGCCAACAGAGTCCCTACCTCGCACGCAGCGGCAGCCAGGCGCCCGCGGAGGATGCGCCATCTGACGTACTCCCCCGCGGGGGGCTTCAGCGCCCAGAACAATGAGCCGAGCCGGCGCTCCGGCGGGAGCATGTAAGACAGGCCGGCCCACGAGTCGGCAAACTCGGGCGCGCGGCACGCGAGCTCCGCCAGCGCGAGGGCCATCTCCGCGCGGAAGTCGATCGTGCGGGCGGCTGCCGCACGCGGCTTGGATATCGACCTCATATGATCACGGGCCAGCGGGCGGATCTCGATCTTAGTGCGCGTGGCGGTTATCAGAAGCGCGGGGTCGGTGGCGATAGTGGAGGCCTTGACGTCGGGCGCGAGCACGGTGGCGCTCGTTGCGCGTCGGCGCCGGAAACTGGCGCGGCGCTGGCATATCCTGTTGTCCGGAGAAGAGCTCCCGCGTTATAATTAGCAAGTCAGATCCTACACGAGGTGTCGTCCCCGTGAACTTGGCCATGAGGAATTTTGGGCGACCGCTGCACTGGCACCAGCTGGCTATCCCAAGCTTCATTCTACGCACGTACCTGTCGAACAGCTCCCTTGCACTGACTCCCACACCTGCGCTATACAGAAACCCGCTTCCGAAAAACACGCTGACGGCCTCCGCGCATACCGCTTCCCTGGTAAACACCTCGTGCTGCGCTCTGTTGACCCGGCGCAGGCTGCCCACGTCCCGCGGCTCAAGGTAGCCCAGGATCTGAATTAACAGTTCCATTGGGAGCGATTCGAGGAATGGCGGCGGCGGCGGCAGCGACTGGCGCGTGCCTGGCCTGGCATAGCTGTTTGGGAGTGGGATATGATTGACCATTGTTTTTGTTGAAATTGATGGATACAGGTGAGCGAGACATGGGTACATCTCAGCCTCACGGATGTTGAGTATTTTCTTCCTTTGCATATGCAGTATGTTACTAGGGTGATGGAGTTGCATGAGGCTGCATAATTGTTAGTGCCAAGATGATCGGCCTCGGTTATCGGAGGATCTAATCTATCTGCTCATTGGCAGGTAGAGACAAGAGCTAGAGGCAACATCACGTGTTTTGGATATGCAGGGTACCCTTTGAATCAGTTATCGGCAATGTGCAAGTGATTTATTAGACATGGCTGTTTTGTGTGCCACAGCGAGAGGGTTCGAAAGAACTGAAAAATAAAAAGAGACTTGAGGAAGAAGAGTAAATTTCCGACTTTTTTTTTTATATCATTGTTCACGTGCTGTCCTATGGGCTATGGTGAATTTAGGTGAAAATGAAATTAGGAGAGTAAAATATAAAGTAGAAAGGTCCCCCTCAGTAAGATATAAGATAGCAAATTGCCGATGCAAGCTTGCATCATGCAAAATCGGTTGAAAAGAAAATGCCCACCTTTGCATACTATTTGGGCCTGCGTGCATAACCTTTGGGCCTGTGCTTAATTAAGACATACACGCGCGTGTCTTAGATATAAACGCGCGTAGGTCTTACAACGTTGCGCTAAATTGGGAATTCTGAGCTGGAGATATTAGGGGATAGAAAATATAAGGTTGACTCCTAAAGGGGACAAGAAGTCAAGAGAAAAACTACAGCCACCTACAGGTAACTGACAGCCGAGTTTACAAAATCCTGCCTAATAATGTCAACTCAAACTGCTGCCACCTCAGTGCCTCCGTGCCGCTCTCAAGAAGTGAATGACAGACCTTGAAAAAGGTCAAATTGTCCTTCTGGACCAACAAGGGTTGTCATTGCAACAGATTTTTCTTTTTTTTTTTCTTTTTTTTTTTTTATTTTTTTTATTTTTTTATATATATCAGGACTCGCTTGCCGCCCTATGGGCTGTGGCAAGGGTTTATTTGGAATCAAAGTAAGAAAAAACAGTAACAACTACATCACTTAAGTACATGCTGTATCCGCGGAACTCATTCATGGTGCGGGTGGCAGGCCCAGTATGTCTTACTTCCGTCCCCTGTCCGATTCATACCGGTCTGATCTTAACCATCGTCCTCCGAGCCTCACCCTCCCTACCTCGGTGGCCTTCTCCAAGTAGACTACCACTGAGCTAGTTTTCTTCCCTTCGTCAACCAGCCTGGTCTTCTTCCTCAGTCAACGAATTCCGGAGATTTTCCCAAGTCCTTTGTTTGCTGCCTCTAACCATTGTCTGACCTTCCCTAAGTCTTTTCGTAGGGCGATCCCGTGTACCACGATGCCGGCTCTTGGTTTGGTGGTGGCGTAGGGAGTGGTTGGTGGGGAGGCAGGGGTGCTCCTGAGGCGGGGAAGGGAATTTTTTGATGGGGTGGCTTCCGCTCGGTGGCGCCTGAAGGCTGCTTCTTGGCTAGGCAGCTTTCCTCTGCGCTTCTTGACGGAAGGCTCCTCTGCGTGGGGTGGTTCTCCCAAGGGTGTGTAGTGAGCGGCACGAGCTAGCTCGAGCCGAGCTGGAGGGTGAGCTCGAGCCAGCTCGTGAGTAAGTGAGCTCGAGCCTGGATCATAATATTGACAAACTAAACTAAACTAAGCTAAATTTTCATGTTTCTCACTAACTATCAGCTAAATTGTGCATTTTGAAGTTGTTGGTAGGTCAGAATGAGCTCCAAGTCTCTAATTGTTACTATAGTAGGTATTTACAGTTTATGAAACGTTGCACTGGCTAAGTATTTTAGCGAGCTGTCAAGAAAAACACAAGCATGATCTTGGCTCGTTTGAGCTCGAGCTGGCTCGGCTCGTGCCGCTCACTAAGGGTGTGGTGTCGACCAGAGGTGACGATTGCAACAGATTGCGAATCAAAAGTACTATTCGAGATTTCCTTAAGCATTATAAGGAGTGAGGCACTGCTGAAAATTTGCCTAAGAGTGGAAGACGAAAAAGCTAAATAAGAATGTTATGGACTCTATTACTGCTTTACTTGATAGTGACCTATCTGTATCAAAGCTCTCTCTATAGAAACATTTAAAGGAAACTCTAGACATCAAAGTTGAGTCGTGAACCCTCGATTGGAACCTCTAACTTGAGGGCTGTCGGAAGTGGAGAGCTAGAAAGAGACCTAAATTAACGAAGGCGTGACCGCAGGTTTGCGTTAATATATACCATATTTTTTTCTCCTTCCTTTTTTCTCCTTTTTTTTTTTTGATTTGGTCTGGGATGTCACAGTGCTCGCACACTGTCCTAAAGCGTATGTAGCTACGGCCAAAAGTTGCTGAGATCGGGAATAAAGAAATTTAACTAATTGCCAAGATTCATCACGGTCTATGCATTAGCAACGTATGAGCACGCACAAGAGCAAAGTATTGCATGCACTTTGCAGGGAAAAAACTAAATTATACTTCGCATCTAACACTTCTATTACCTTCAAAAACATATTGTAGTCAATTAATGGCACAATACCGGCTCTGTATTCGTACTATAATGTTACGGTGTCTGCGATGGCAGCGAAATGTAGGTGTAACTGAGGACAACGCTTGGAACTTCATCTTGTTTTTTTTTTTTTTTTTTTTTTAATATCATTACTGGAGGACTTCCCGTAGGTCTATTCGCGCCTAATAGAAAACGGTTCTATTCGCAAATAGCAACATCGCCTTCCCGTCGATTTTGCTGTTTCTAACGCAATAGAACACGGAATAGAAGCATCGCCTTCCCGTAACCTTCTGTTGTCTTTGAATAGAAATAAGACATCGCTTTCCAAATTGGTTGAACCCCTTTTTTTGGTGGAGAAAAGGGGTGTCAGGTACCTCTTGAGAAAGCTCTCCACCTCGCATCTCTCATCCATCATCACCACTCCTCCATCACGCCTCCTCCATCACACCTCCTCCATCACACCTTCTCCACCATATCCCCTCTATTACACCTCCTCTATCACGTCTTCTTTCTCCTCCAATGAGACAAAAAAAACGCATGGCCTCTCCATTAATAGAGCCACCTAGCAAACGTCGCGGTGGTAAACCCAAAGGTGCACAGAAATTTACAGAAAGCGACGAGCGGCGTCTACTGCATATAATGGGGGAAATACTTCCATATGGAAGTGATATGTGGGAGAAGGTAACAGTATTGAAATATGGATAGTTAGATCATACTAACTCGAAGCAACTGTAGGTTGAGACTGTATATAATGATCTTGCAACGGTTGAAAAGCGCAAGTCTAGGGATGCAAAATTCCTAAAAGGAATATATACATCCCTTATTAAAGCAAGAAAACCTACAGGGAACCCAAATATACCCGAGAATATCAAGATTGCTTTGGATATTGAAAAGCAGATTGAAGACAAGCTCAGTATGGGGGTACTGAGTGACTCCAAAGCAGAAGAAGAAGGTTCGGAGGGTTCTAGTGAAGAAGAGAGTGAGGAGGAATCCACATCTAAAGAGGAATTAGATCGTGGAAGCACTACCGAAGTAGATGAGTTCGAAGATGAGTCTGATGCAGAGAAAATCGGAGTACAGCTACAGCTGCACTCATTCTTACCACCACCACCACCACCACCATCTACACCATATGCGGCACCGTCACCATCACCCGCACCATATTCTGCGCCTCCCCCTCCTCCGTCACCTCCCCCTCGTCCTCCGTCAGCTCCTCCTCGTCCTCCATCACCTCCTCCTCGTTCTTCGTCACCTCCTCCAGCTCCGCAAACTATTCAGGGGATTCTGAAAAGATCTGGCTCCTCATCTAGTATTTCGGAGCCTGGAATTGCTAGCACTATGAAGAAAAAGGCTAAATCTCCTACCAGTACAAAGCCTTCCTCCCTCTCAGTAAAATTTGAGCCATCTACGAAGGTATCTAAAAAGACTACTGGAACTTCAGCCCCATCTCCAGCTCCAACTCCTACAGTTGACCGCTTTCGGACTCCTCGTCAAGTCATTCAGAGGCAAGCCATTGAGCGTGATCAGATTATGGCTCGTCTGTCCACAGCTCTAGAGCCAAATGATACTTTGGAGAAGTTTGGAATGATGCAAGTGGTACAGAGTCAGTTGCAGGAGGAAAGGGCACGTAATGCACGTCTGGAAGAGCGATATGATAAGCTTCTTGCAGAGCATCGAAAGTTGGAAATGGAGCATCAAATATGTAAGCTCCTTCAAGGTAATACTAATAGCAGGCTACCTTCAGGTCTATATCCTCCTTCAGGACTGCATCCTCCTCTACCTCCGGTTTTACATCATCCTTCTACAGGTTCACATCCTCCTCCTCCTCCTCCTCCTTCTGGTTCTACACAATATGGGATTGAGCACTCCTTTTCTTCATTGCAGTAGAAATTAGTTTATTGATCTTTGTGAGTTTCCTTTTTTTTTATATATATTTATCACATTCCTGTAATGAGGTGAAAGTATGGAGGTGGGGGCATTGAGGTGAGGGCAGAAAAGGTACAGCAGGATAGGGTGGGACAGAGGGTACGGTGGAGGAGGCATATTGGTTGAGGGTGTGACAGTATTATTTTTCTTTATATTACTCTTAGCCTTTATATATCTATTAGCCTTGCATATATCTCTTAGTCTCTTATATATCTCTTTGTCTCCTTATCTCTTTATTAATATTGTAGCCTCACTGTATATCTGTTCATCTCTGAGTTTATGCTTTATATACACCATAATTCAATCAAATTAAGTGTCACAATTAACATGGTCGGGGGAGTACCGAACCGTCTGAACCGCCCGCGTCACCCGCGCTCGCATACCTCGCTCGCATATTGCGCTCGCATATTGCGCTCGCATACTAGTTCAAGGCCCCCTTTTTTTTTAGCTCCTTCGAACTGACCTGCGCCTTAGCTGAGGTGGTAAGCTGTGGTCTCCAGCAATGGAGGTAACCAAGAGCAGCCACCGAGAGGTGTAGAATTGAGGGCCCCGGTTCAATTCCGACCGGTGGAAGAGGGTTGTCCGGCATCTCTATGAGATGGACTGTAATGCTCCGGTTCCAGCAATGATCTCTTGTGAGTTAGAATTTACTCTAATTTCCTCTCCCTTAGGAGTTAGAAATTCTAATGATGAGCAATTGGGAGCTGGAACCGGGGTAACTGTTTTGATTTTTTCTAAGATACTACTACTACCGAACCGTGATATATCTACCACACCATGCCCTATATATGCCTTCGCGTGCCTCCCTCGTGCCCCCGTGCCCCCGTGCCCCCGTTCCTCCTCCATTACATTACGCAACAAAATTATAGAACCTCCGGATTCGGTCATTCTTTTTGATATCTCCAAACAAATACTCCTGAAAGTTAGAATAAACCCCCCTTCATTCCAAACACGCTCATACACAGTGCGTATTTGATTAACTCCAACTATACGTGCTCGTATATTATGCAGTCGGCAGCATAGCTCAAGTACAAGATAACGGTAAGCAGCATCATCACCAGGCATTGGTAGCTTCAATCTTCCAAAAGAGCCTTGTAGGCTTTGCATCCCCCATTCTGCAGCTTGACGTGCTGATACTAACTGCTTATAAAACTCCACCTGATATTGAGCTTCATGAGGATTATTGGCATATCCAGTATAGTTTGCCTTAGGGGGAGTACGAATCTTTGACTGCAGTTGTGGATGTGCTGTTGTAAAAGCAGTATCGGCAATAAGGTAGTATGGTTCTGGAGTTGACTCAATCAACTTGGTGTAAAGATGTCGAGCAACATTAGAGTCATGCCAGCTACCTGGAGCATTAATAGTCGCATGAATAATTGTGCCATCAGGAGCAAAAACAAAGAGATTGGAGGTATAGTGGCTACTACACCAGCCATTGTAGAATGCATTTTCAACGTCAAGATCTTGAGATCTAGCAATTGGAAGATGAAGACCATCAACAAAGCCAAATCCGGACTTTACCAATGGATGACGCTCTCGAATAAGCCTGTAAATTTGTGAGCTATGCTCCACTTTCTCCTGTTATAAAGATACATACCTACTAAACTCAAATAGTTCACTCTCCTTAGGCCATTTAACTCGAGCTTCAGGTATTTGCTGCAAACAATATAAGAGTAGACGCATGCCAAACAATCGATATCGAGAGCAGACAGCAGGAGTTACTCCAAAGATCTGCTGAAGTGTATAATCTGCCATTGTTGAATTAAGATGATGAAGAACCAGTCCTAAAGCTCCTGCTGCACTCAATGATCTCCGCCCAATATGACCTTCAGTTAAAGTACCCTCCGGATTTACATCATTCCTTGGAATTGGTGTTGTATTCCATAGTCTTTCAAAGGGACCCAATAAAAACGCGAAAGAGCTGCAGTCGAAACCCATTGTTGTAATAAAGGCTCTATCATTAGCATTGTTATAGAGACTATCCCAAGCTGTTCCACCTCGCGGTTGTGGGAGATCTGGTCGCGTAAGATAAAAGCGCAATCGACGCCTTCGCAATCGTTCACGATAGTCAGCATAAAGCCAGATAAGGACAAGGGCAGTGATATATCTATTCCGTTCTTGTTCATAGAGCATTAAAGCAGCTGACGAATCCATGGTATGAAAATACGTGAGCGTGTGTGAGAAGGTGGGCGAAGAAAAGGTGGGCGAAGAAAAGGTGGGCGAAGAAAAGGTGGGCGAAGAAAAGGTGTGGGCGAAGGGTGAAAAGGTAGGCGAAGAGGTTGAAAAATTTCTAAGTCGAATAGAAATAGTCTATTTGGCTCGAATAGAAAGGGCTCGAATTGGGGGGGGGGGGGGCCCCTATTCCGTTGAAATAGAAATGGCCATTTTTCGAATAGAACCCCTTCTATTCGGCGCGAATAGACCTACCGGAAGTCCTCCACTCGCGTGCCGCCCTATGGGCTATGGCGAGACTTCATCTTGTACAGGGCCGTTTAGGCTTCTATATATAGGCCTCCAGCGCGCGCCGCACGAGCTAGCTCGAGCCGAGCTGGAGGGTGAGCTCGAGCCAGCTCGAGCTTGATTACATGATATTGATAACTAATCTAAACTATTCTACAGCTTCATCCTCCTCGCCTACATTTACTCCGGCTGCAAGTTCCTCCACTGCTTCCTTCAGCTCATCAACATTGAGCCAGGACTTTAAGTACATAATAGCGCTCATAGTCTCATCTTCCATTCCATTTCGGCGCTTGATGAGAACTTCGCCTTTTCTAAACTTTGGGGTTGCAATATTGCAGGAGATCTAGAAATGATGCCTTTTCTGCTAGTTTGATTGGTGAATTTGTTGAGAGAAGAAAGCGGCAAAGGAGTTCACGATATGTGTTTCGGAAAAGCCCTCTGGTTTAGCTCGCTTTGTTGGAACCATCATCTCAAATGGTATTCGTCGCTTCAATACTGTGGCGTTACTAGCTGACGCAAGAAGGACTGTTCTGGCCCACCGACGAACATTTTCCGGTTCCAGCCCAGCCACGAACACCTGGCCCAGCGGCGAACATGAATGTACCTCGATGTACCTATATGTAATATATATACTCGCTTATGATTTAATGTAATAGTGATCTATCATACAGCTAACTAAGCAATTTCCACAGTCTCCCCTATGCAGTCACCTATATACAAACAATCGCCATAGCCCATAGGGCGGCACGCGATTAATGATATTAAAAAAAAAAAAAAAAATATGTACAAACAATAGTCAAGTACTATATACATCACTATGTTCACTCTCATTCTCCTGGTTAGTACATTGACCAGCATTGCTTTTATTACAAGAATAAGAATATTTAACCTTTTGACGTATGCATGTACAACGAAGAGAAGAACAGGTACCTAGACAAGAACATGGAATTCTGTCTTGACAAGTTTTATCATGATGAGGTTGCTTAAAGTAGGTAGTTGGCACTTGCAGGGATCTTATTATCTACTGTTTCTGGGTAATACAACCACCAAAATTTTCATTCTTGGCATCAATGCAATCCCTGTTACTGCCACAATATAATACCAGAATGGCGGAGAATTCTGGATATCTCTACCTATGAAGCATATTTAGTAATTTTCTTCTAGTGTTTTGGTTAACAATAATTTAGTTATGATTACAAATTTGTATTCTTAACTACAGTAGTCTAGAAGAGTAGTGAATTATTAATTAAATTGTCTGTATTATCTTCTAGTATGTGGGTAAGAAGTAGCAACTTGCTACTCATATTAGCAACTTATGACCGACAGCAACTTTCAAGTGGCAACTTCTAGGTGGCAACTTGTCAGTGGCAATAGGGCTGTGCTAGCACACAGTAACTGGCTTATCAATTAACGCTGGTAGTAGAATGTTTCTCTATACTCAATCAGTGGTAGTACATAGAGGTACCTAGTAGTACTTATACTAAAGCAGTGTTCGCCGGTGGGCTGACCCATTCGCGAATCAGCCAGCCCACCGACGAATTGGCCGATCCGAGAATAGGCCTGGCCAGTTCGCGAACCGGCAATATTCGTCAATAGGCCAGAACAGTACTAACATGGATGTGGTTGTTGTACAGCTTTTGACTTGCCAAGTCTTGAAACATATAAAATTTCGTACTCATTATCTGATATTTTTCGCTGCAAAATCATACATCTTTCATACAAGTAACTATGATGATGAGAGTTCAAAACAGTATGTTGATCTTTAACTGAAGAATATCGGCCAGCTAGGCTGGCAAGAAAGGCATTATAGAATTGGTTGTCATATTGATAAATTGCTAATATAGTATAAGGAACAAGAATCTTGAAGTGTAGTATGAGAATTAAGGGTCTCGAAGCGTAGTATGAGTCTCAAAGTCTCGATATTGGGTAGTAGTAAAGAGAAAAGAATTTCAAGAGAATAGAGAGAATAGAGAGGCCTATATATACACTCTTAAAATGTGCAACTTACCTTCTCAAGACCTTGAGAGATATTAAACATAAAAGACTTCATATAGGTCTATGTAATTGAACCACTTTTGATATTTATAGAAGTTGTTGGCAGGTCGGAATGAGCTCCGAGTCTCTAATTTATTACCATGTTAGGTATCTACAGTTTATGAAACCCTGCGCTGGCTAAGCATTTTAGCGAGCTGTCAAGAGAAACACTAGCGTAATCTTGGCTGTCTCAAGCTCGAGCTGGCTCGGCTCGTGCCGCTCACTACTCGGTTATTGCATTATTCTATATGACATCAAGTGCTAAATAACAAGCTTCTCTCTCATCATCACGGCATCATGGATACTATGAATGGCACCATGCGTCACTCTCACCATCATCATGGCATCATTGATACTATCCTGACATATAACGAGCTTCGTGTGTGCCTTTCGAAGCATCAAGTTTCCGGTTTGAGCACTCAATACCCCACAGAATATATCTCTGATATGTGATGAAAGAATTTTAGACCAAATTCTCTGCGCTGATTTTCAATCTGAAGGATAAAAATCCGATAAAGCTACATCTACGCACCAGGAGTTAGTCAAGAGAACAAGGGAGGAGAGAGAACAAATTGGCTTTGGCAGAGGGAAGTTTGTAAAATGGGGTAGGAGAGCACTTACCAATTGCAATTACACCTGGCTGAGGACTGGGAAGGGCGGTGGTATGTGGAGGAGGAAGATTCAGGGAGAGGAGGCATGCTGCAGCTAAGGAGAGGAACGGAGTGCTGAACATGTCGTGTTTGAGTGCAGGGAGCTGGAGAGGCCCAGGAGGAAGGACAAGGATGAGGCGGAAGTCACCTGGCAGTGCTAGGAGGACCTGGAGGAAAAAGGGTGTAGACAAGACAAAGCGGAGTACAATCCAGTAGAGGACTGGTTCGCCAGCCTCAATCTGGGGTAATGAGTGGTTGAGCCAGGTGCATGGTGGTATGATGGGAGTGTATGTAGAGTTGGTAGATAGTTTTCTCACCTGACCCGGGTATTTAGGTCCTGCCATAGGCTTGTGGCTTGCATACGGGGTTATGTGAAGGAAAGAAAAACAAAAGCTACACCTAGGCACCTACAGTTGTATGATCTTTACACCCTGCCAAAAAAAATAACCCCCTCTGGTACCCACAAGCAAATGCTCATACGGAGACATATTTCATCTCTTTTATTTTACGCAACCTTTTATTTCATGTACCTAACCATACCGCGCCATAGCCCACAGGGTGGCAAGCGAGTAATGATATATTAAAAAAAAAAAAAAAAAAAAAAAAAAGCAAAAGCTCATTTTCGGCAACACTTCATCTGCTCATGCAATAGTGCCAGTGGTGATGCCAGTCCTATAGTACATTATGAGGCTAGAAAAAGCTTGATGTCTACGGCATAGCACTATCTACACCTTTATATATAGACTCTGAAGTTTACTTTTCTTACCAAATTTGCTCCCAATTCCAAACCCAGCTACCTCTGAATTGAATCATACGGCTGTAGGGGCTTATTTATATGGAGGCTACCTTGAGATCCGACCGGGTTGTGCTAATCTGAAAAAGAAGTTGGCTAAGCTATTGTACAATCCTTACGCGGTCAGCCAACTGGAATTCGAATTCTATTTCGCAGCGCACAAAACTTGATTCGAAGCAGCAATCATGCTTCAGAAGATGTAAGTCTTCAGTTAATACTGCGCACTATAATTGGCTCTACTTTGACGCTACTGGAGCTGCTTTGACATATCTGCTACTTGCAAAAGTAGGATTGATATGTACTTGTCATTCAATTTTGTGTCTGATTTTCGATGGCGTTGTCTTCTTGACATTCAAAGATTTCGGTTGGTGTTTTGTGTTCCGAGTTCCGTCAACCCCACTACTAGTTGTGGAGTAGGGAGAGAGCTTTTGCCAAACACATTCCGGTTCGACTTCTCTACTTTCTCGATGCACACACGTATTTAAGCATCCGAGGCGGCAGTGAGGGAGTGTGCATTTAAGTATGGTACGCGTAGGACCATATTGTAGCTGTTGCCGCATTCTGTAAACGCCTGTGCCCTGCACACGGCACTGTAGTCCGATGGCTGGTGTCTCCGCTACCCCACACTAAACGAGAGGTTACCAACTGTAGTTTTGGTGCCCAGTGCCACATCCTCCATGAGCAGGTGTGAAGTGGTATATTCACAATTCGGCGACGTTGAAGATCAAGACAAAAATCTGCGCGTTGTAGCGACCATCCAAGGAGCATGAAACATTTTCTTTGCGGTAGTGCAGGTGAATATTTCCGAAACGACAATGCGAACTGAGTGGTGGCCAGGAGACTGTTAAAGGAAATACTTGCGAGTTCAACTTTTTTTTTCTTCTTTTTTTAATATCATTACTCGCATGCCGCCTTGTGGGCTATGGCGAGGTTAAATACGTATGGAATAAATAGAGAAATTAATAAAAGTGAATAATCCGACTAACTAAGTCACCTCCGTAAAGAAAATGTAATACTGTCTAAGTCACCCGGTCAATAGATTAATGTCAACTGTTGCGATAGATGTCCTTCACCCTGGAAATAGAATTGAGAAGGGAATTATGATGGAACTGAGAGGGGTTCTACTTGTTCGCCCATTCTAAGATCGTCCTCAGCGGGTCATTGTCGTCGTCCTCCCCCCTGCCCGCCTCCGGAGGGTTTCTCAGTGCGGCTTCCCTCCCAGGCATTTCTGTCTCCATGTTCTGCATTCTCCCCATATATGCCTTGTCGTCTCTGGTCCTTCCCCGCACCATAAGCACTCCGGGCTCTCCGTCTTGCCGATTTTGTGTCTCCACGCGTGTAGGCCCTTGCCCCTCAACAGTCCTGCCAGTGTGGCTGTCTGTCCGCCCAGTCGCTCTAGTGGTCTGTAGCTCAAGGCCAGCCGGTTCCTTTCTCTGGCTCTCCATGCCCTCGCCTCTACGCTGCGAGTTCAAGTATGCCTATATTTGGGGCGAAAGACAACGCAAGGCCCAGCGACCTACCAATCCTTGGATATATGCTTCATGTTCCGTACGGAACGTCAAGACTTCTAGAGCTTCGTTCTCATTAAAGTGGTTGTTCCCTACACCCGGCAGTATTCACTAATTCCTGTCCTTAATTAATACATATTATATGAATGTTTCCTTATGTTTCATTTGTTGTCAACTACTTGGAATGAGAAAAAGAAAAAGAAATCGAAACCACCAAAATTTTTGATGTACGTAGTTCACATAGAAAGTTCTCGGGAGACCGGAATACTTGGTAAATATTGATTTCAGTTACAACAATATGTATGTGTAAATTTGTAAATACTAAGCTAACTAGGTACAAATCATAGTCCATACATTGTGGTATACCTGTCTATCGTTCTAAACCTCACTATCCCCGCCGCACCCACCCCAGCCTCTAAAATGTTCATCAAACTGGCCGGCAGCTTCCATTCTGCCTCTTTAGCCACTGCTAGAGTCCACCTATTTCGATCAACCTCCCACTTCTCTGGGTCGGTATCCCACTCAGACCATATGAACCCTGCCTTAGCCCACTCTGCCTGAAAGGAAATTGGGATCGAACTCCGCGACTTAATATCAAAACGAAATAGTTTCAACTTAGGCATCCTCTGCACTGCTTTCGCGAAACCAAACAGAATAGGGTTGAAGGTGGCAGGGGATAGTCGCCTGCGGAACTGATTTAATCGTGCCCGACCTGACAAACGCAATTCCCGGCCTTCATCTGGAGGGTCCGGTTCAAAGTCGGCGTCCAGTTCAGAGTCAGTGGTGAGCCATTCGTCCTCATTGTCTGAGGCATCCGAACTCGCTGAAGACGGGATTATATAAAGGTGCTCATCTGCCGTCTCCGAATAGTTCACCTTACGCTCAAAGTACCACCCTCCATCTGCAGCGCATGGGTTGGCGATCACTGCAAACTCCTCTAAAGAGGGCCAGAATGGTTGCTCGTCTGTTATCTCGTTTGCGTCGGTTGGCCAGAAGAGATCAGCAGAGAGGACAATGCCACCTATATATACAACCTTGATAGTGGGACATTGGGAAAGGGCGTAGATCGCTCGTGAGAGGTGGTCGGTTCCCGGCGAGGATGGATGAAGGGCGCTCGGGATGCGAAAATGATGGTCGAGTGGCTCCTTCATCACGTACGATAGACAGAAAGCTTCAAGTTGAGGGAGGATAAGGGTTAATTTGTTGAGCCGTTGCGCAAAGTCTGATACCAATTAACATATAATAACACAGAGATGGCAGATTAGCCTGCACGTACACAAGCTGGGACAGACATACCATATCGCTGTTGTCGCCTCACTAAGGGGTATCGCCATTCATTATCACTGAGGGTCCAATCGACGTCCTCAAGATTTGGGAGGGCTGTTGCCAGGGCGACTGCCGAAACACCAGACAAACGCCGCCGGACAAACTCCGTGCGAAACGAAACGATACTAGTCACAGTAGGTAAGGGACATATTTCTAAATTGATCAATTCTAGGTACGAGTGCGCATATCGATAGTCACGGCAATCCTTTCGTATATGGAGGTGCTTTGGTGCTTTTCCTCCATGAAGTGAAGCATCCGTCCGGTTGCCACCATCCATCGGTGAGGAGGCGCGTAAATTGAAACCGATATTGTGAGGTACATATGCGTGACCTTCTGCCTGAGCTTCCTCATTCCAATTGCGCAATATACCAAAAAGACACTGGATGGAAGCGGTAAAAACGGTATTGTTGGCTTGCTTATCGCGGGCATTTTCGAGCTTTGCGCACGCATGCGCGCTGTAGGTCGGAAGGATGACTTCGAAATCCAAATGCTGAACGGCGGTCCTGCGATGATGGTGGTGAGGAGTCCTTGAAAATATCTCGTGGAACCGCAGCAGTTCTGTGCTTCGGAGATTGCAAATATTCCGGAAGGAGTAGCGTTCGACAACCGTCTGGAATATGCGGCATACAGCAGCATACCGCCCAATCTTGTTGTTTTTGATTTCGCGAAGGCCTCCCCTGAGATGACACACTATCATATCCAGAATCTCGGTCGGCAAGCTTTCGAATGAAGAATGGCTCCGTTGGGCATTAATTTCAGGCTTAGAAACCATTTTGTCAATAGGCTGTTAGGCGGTAAGGCTTGTATTCCGGCAATAAAGGGGCAGCTTCGATACGAAAATCGTAGTACATCATACAAAGCACGAAACTTCGCAGAGTTTCAACCCCGCTGCTGCCAAGTAACGCCATCCAGTCTAAGTACACACGTGACTCTCGCGCTGTGTATCCTACTAATATACATCGACTGAACGCCAGGTTAGCGGCACGTTACTACAGTTTTACCTAGCTATACCGGACCTCGGTAAACCGGAAACCTTGCCATACCGGACGACCCTTGACAGTTTTTGCAATTTACATACAAAAAAATTAGGTATACCGGACACCTTGTTAAACCGGACCGGACAAGTAAACTATAGACTTCTAAATCCAAATTACATACTAACTAACTAGCTGAACCGGACGAAGGCCTCATCCATGAAACTTCTTTTGTACCTTCTATGTATTATAGTGGTATTATTGAAATAATCTCAAGAGCTTGAATTCAATGTTCAAAGTTATGTAATATCTCAGGAGATTGAGAAGAGAATACCCCGCTGAAATACCAGTCTCCAGGCATATTGTATATCTCAATTGGCTTACTAGGCGGATTTTGCAAATGTTCCGAGTAAACTTATTCGGTTAACTTCAAAAATAGCATTAGTAATGATACTTTAACCAAGAAACATGCTTAGATTTTGCAGCGCTTTTGAGCCTATTTTTGCGACTATTTTTCTGCATTCCACCACATCTCTGCTGAGAATCTTATCCTCTCCCAAAGCTTTCCTTTTTTGCCCAGGCTGATGCTCTGCTTGATTCTTAACACATCAATGGGCCAGATGAATTTTTTTTCTTGCTCTTTTCTTCAAGTGTGCAAAGCTGCAGAGGATGATGAAGATTGGCTCAATGGAGTAGCCATCCGTGGTCGCCCATGTGGACAGTTCAGAGGAATAAGAGTGTCAGATGATTGAGAAGGGTCTTGAAAAGACATATTAGCTTTCCCAAGTGATAAAACAAGCCTGGTGTTGAGAATAAAATTTTCTCGGATGGGGAAGTTAACCAGCAAAGTTCGGTTATTTAATCGAACTTTGCCTGCTACACCAGCCACAAACAATTCGTCGCTACAGCAACTGTGATTAATTACCCGAATTGCTTTACCCAGACATTTCAAAAATCCGCCTATTAAGTTCTTTACCCCCTAGCAGGCACCCCTGCAAAATTTGTTATACCGGACGCTTGGTTAGACCGGACAGAAAGTGTTGGATTTCGGTCGTCCGGTATAGCAAGGTGTAACTGTCAACACCTGTATTATAGCTGCTAAAAGTGGAAGCACAGCGAGGAGAGACTAGCTTCCAGATGCTCAGACGAGCGAGTCACACTTGGCGTCATGGATGGCAACAGCCTGACTAGCTTATACTAGTCTCGTGCCAAGACTCTAGCTGACACCAGCGAAGTGTATTACCCTAGTAATAAGCAATCAAATTGGTCCAGTACTTGGACTTTTCAACTGACGGTCGCTCAGCTAGTTTTAAGAAGGATTTCTTAGTTGCGTGGATATGAGAGGCGGTAAGGGATCGCATTTATCAATTGTATTCTTATATCAGACACGCTTGCATCGAGAATGACGGTAGTGCATGACTAACTATAGGATATGAGACAGTGACTGGTAAAAAGTCTTGGGGATTAGGCAATATTGAGGTTAGTGTATCATGAATATGCAGACTGAACTGTATTCGTTAGGCAAGAGATCTCTGTGCCAATGTGAACCTACAATCAGGGCAAACTCGATCTACATATTTGCAGAAAACACTTATCCCAACTAGTGCTGCTAATCCCCAAGGCTATGTTTCCGGCCATTCATCGTGTGGGCAGCTGGCGGACAGCCTAGTCAATGACAATTCAGCCAACAGCGGCTAACTCGAGGGTAAATTTTTTTTTATTTCCCTGGCATACTACTATATTCTCACCCAAAACTAGTTTTATAAGAATTCTGACCAGTAAAAACTTTTGAATATTCTAGCGCCCTGGACCTGGGTTTCAGCAGGGCCAATTCTAACCAACTTTCTCGTTGTTGAGCGCTCAATCGATTGCATAATCCTTTGCCCAACAGCGCGCTCGACGAATTTCCGAAACTTTCATTGTACTAGTACTGTGACTACCAAGTTCCGTACTTACATCACCACTGACGTATATATTTCTCTACCAGTAGCAGATTGAATTGATAACTGTTCCGCATGTTAGTTTAAATTGTCATACAACAATGATCATCGCAGATTAGCATTGGTGGTGTACCCAATTCGGAGCCGGGTAAGACAAATAAAACCAAGTTTAAACTGATGCAAGAATCGTTCCTTAGGCTTAAACTAAACTAACATAAAGAATTTTTTCTACATGCATCGGGTGAAATCTACACATCCGACAGAATAACTTCCTGAGTGTTGGGAGGTCATTTCTAGCACTACCGGAATGTATGCAATATGCCGAAGGCATCTCACTCTCCGTTTAACACACGCGTGAGGTGGATGGTAAATGCCGTGGATTGTTTTTCCGACACCCAGGATCCACAGCTGGGGTTCAGTCTCGAATCAGAGGGGTTACGATGTTGCACAAGATTCGGGTAAAGTGGGACTAATTCTGCGGATAAGCATTTCGGTCGATACCATAAGCGTAAGTAGCGATCGGGTTGAAGAATCTGCACTGCGTGGCGGTGATCGTACTAGTTCGGAGGTGGATAGCAGTGCACTTCTTTTCCATACTTTTAAAAGCAACGCTAAATGACTATATTCAGTGATTATGATGACGTTTTATTTTGCGGGAGGTCTAGTATGTTTCAGACAATGGCTTTCCATGTTAAAACAGTAGTTGCGTGAACTGCTTGAGACTTGAATGCGTCTGTCTAGAGTGCGTACTAACAGGGAGTCCCTCCGACCAGGGCTGCATGCCTTCAAGGTAACGGCGCTCCGTTTTTAGTCTAGTTACTCCATTTTATGTCGTACTACACTCGCATTTAGACTAGCCTGTTCGGTTGGACCAGATAATACATCTACAATGGGGTATCATAGGGTACTATGGTGGATAGCTATAACATGACACATTGTAGCGCAACGCCATAGAGCAGTTACGACGTTTCGTTCCCCTCGTCGCCCGGGATTTCAAACAGTGTACTTTTTAATTTATTGTTGCTTTTAATAATATCGTTACTCGTATATCCGCCCTGGGGATTACAGTTGAACCTCTCATATTGGATCCTGTCATTTTTGATAACCTGTCTTATTGCATCAACATTGCCGGTACGAGCCAATTGGTTCGGTGGGGATTATTGGATATTTGTCTTGTTGGATAAAACCCGCCTGCCCCGACCTTATCCAATATAACAGGTTCGACTGTATGAGGAGATTGCGTACAAAGGAGACGTATAGAAACGGAAGCATAATAATACTATTGCAACCCCTGACCAAACACTCTACGAGATACCTCCGGAACTCACGGCATCAACTATAAGAGAGTGTCGTTTCATCATCTTCACTTGCTTCGAGTTTTCTCATCCTCTAGACCGCTCGGCCACCTCCGCCTCCATACCTTACACCTAGTTCGTATATGGTAGTGAGCGGCACGAGCTAGCTCGAACCGAGCTGGAGGGTGAGCTCGAGCTCAAACGAGCCAAGATCATGCTTGTGTTTTTCTTGACAGCTCGCTAAAATGCTTAGCCAGTGCAAGGTTTCATAAACTGTAAATACCTAGTATAGTAACAATTAGAGACTTGGAGCTCATTCTGACTTACCAACAACTTCGAAATGCACAATTTAGCTGATAGTAGTGAGAAAGATGAAAATTTAGCTTAGTTTAGTTTAGTTTGTCAATATTATGTATATAATCAATCCAGGCTCGAGCTAGCTCAAGCTGGCTCGAGCTCATGCCACGCCAGCTCGAGCTCACCCTCCAGCTCGGCTCGAGCTAGCTCGTGCCGCTCACTAGACAAACTAATTAGAGACTTGGAGCTCATTCTGACCTACCAACAACTTCGAAATGCACAATTTAGCTGATAGTAGTGAGAAAGATGAAAATTTAGCTTAGTTTAGTTTAGTTTGTCAATATTATGTATATAATTAATCCAGGCTCGAGCTCACTAGACAAACTAAACTAAACTAAGCTAAATTTTCATCTTTCTCACTACTATCAGCTAAATTGTGCATTTCGAAGTTGTTGGTAGGTCAGAATGAGCTCCAAGTCTCTAATTATTACTATATTAGGTATTTACAGTTTATGAAACCTTGCACAGGCTAAGCATTTTAGCGAGCTGTCAAGAAAAACACAAGCATGACCTTGGCTCGTTTGAGCTCGAGCTGGCTCGGCTCGTGCCGCTCACTAGTATATGGGTGGTAGTGTCCTCCTCCGTGCCGCATCACCTGCACTCCGGGCCTGTCCAGTTGTTCTGTCTTAAACTTCCACGCACTCAATCCTTTCCCACCCAGAAACTAACTCGCCTAATGTGCAGGTGAGCCCTCCTGGAGGGGCCTACAGCATAGGTTTACCCTTTTCAGTTGCAACTTACCCTCGTGTTCTAATGTCCCCACAGCGTGACTCTTCAAGGTTGTGGATATAGTAGCAAAATGCATGCATGTGAAATATAAATGTGTAGAGTCCATGCCGCCTCCCAAATATAACACTTTTTGCGCGCAATAGTTTGTTCACTAGCTGACAGGACAGTATTGTATCCTGTTGCAGGGCGGTATTGGTAAAGGCAGTTAAAGTAGAGACATGCATCTTCAGCCGATGGCTCAGTTATTTCCAGATAAGGAAGCAGTTATCACCTCTCTGACCTTCATTGGATATTCCAAATCTCGGTGTGCCTATACTCCTGAGTACATTACAACTGCGTGGAAGCATAACGCTGCCCGAATTACGGTGAGCCAGTCGATGCGATCTACAGGCACAAGGGTCATGTAGTGCCCTTTCTCCAATAGGACAGTATGTACTTCTCTGATACGAATGAGAATGTAACGCGACCTAGGAAGATTTTTTTTTTTTTTTAGGGCTTCTGGAGTTCCCATTCTGGGCCAAAGGCACGAATAACCTTAGGGCGAATCAGTGAGATTTTGCAACATCCGGTTGAATTTGTTAGGGGTAATTACAAATGGTCTTCGGCCATTTATCACTAGATTAAGCGTGATTGGAAAACACATTGGGATGATCAATGTACATAGGTGTGTCTACAGGTGAAGTACTCCGTGCTCGTAATGTCCCTCTCTTTGAAAGTTGCGAAAGTGACAAGGATCAAGTCATTCCTCGAATGACACGGCTTTACAGGGAAAAGCAGTATCGATCCAATATGATGCGACGGACGGGGAATCCTTGGTTGGATGAGGAAAAGCTTGTTTCGATAGAGGTCAGGGAACGAGTACCCTTTCGTACTCTACATGTGGTAATACGAATGCCCTTGAAAACATATCCTTACGTCATTGAACTATTATTGGATGCGGGGTGAAAGTGTGCTTGGTTCCTCACGATTCTAGTACTACATACTTAGCATCATTTTTCCACTCGAGTGTTATAGTGACAAATACTGTGCCCACAGGCCAGTCAGATCCGTGCAGATGCCCTCTAGAAGCGCATGCTGAAGCTGCTCGCTAGAGGAGCGGTCGAACCTCTCATATTAGAACCTCTCTTATTGGATTAACTTTGCTGACCCGAGCCAATTGGGCTGGTGGGGATTATTGGATATTTTGTCTTATTGGGTAAAACCGACCGGTTCGATTATAATCTATATGTAGAGTACATAGAGTATACGCAAACCCGTTGGCGAATTGCGTTAGAACTACCTAGCCATTAGAGTACCCGGAAGGCACGACTACTGTAACTAGACTAGGTTCGGAGACCACGTAGGTATGTACCTACATTGCTTCTCGCAAATTTGACCCGATTATAAACATCCGGCAACTTCCGCTTCGCTAAGCAGACGATCGCCGGTGGAACCTTGGAAACCAGGATCATGTTCCACATAATTGGGTGCCAACGCACCCAACAGACACGACTTTACGAACCTCGTACCCTTCAGGCTAAGAACAAGACAAAGCTCATCCTTCAGGAACGTTCCTGTCCAACTGAACCTGGCCACAGAACCTTGGTATTCGGGAGTACCTCACCAAGGTACACGTGCACGGTTTTATTTGCGTATCGGTTGTGTCACCAATTCAAATGGCTAGCGTTGCATTTGTCACTCTAGGCGATAACTTAGAATATAGCTGGCAAGGAATAGCCAGCCAATTGGAATTATCAGGTGGCACATCAGGGGCTTACTAATCGCTAACATTGTCAAAATTTGGGCCTTGCACGTGGCTTGAATCGCTGGGCTGCCAGGAACAATGAATACGAGGTGGGTCGTGTCGGTGAAGTGGTTAAGCAACCTATTTCAGCACTGTGAAGCTAAAGTATCGATCATAATATGTCTTTCAACTACTTCCAAGTGATGTCAGTGCCCTAGAGCATGATACTCTATTTAGCTTAGTGCTCACAATGCTGTCGTCGCTACTCCGGTTGAAAGGGGCTGTTGTTATTCCTGGTGCACTTCATAAGTCGACGCTTTTCCCACTCACTCCAACTTCACAATCCAACGGAAAACCCTCATTCTTGCGGGACTCCAAGTCTGCACCTCAATACCGACTGTCGCTATGCATCTTCAATTCAACTTCGCATCCCTCCTCTTACTCCTCATCGTCTCTTTCCTGAAACACGCCCAAGCACTTGCGCTTCCACTCAAGATTAACCTTGGAATAATCGGCGTTGAACTCGGGCTGAATTGCGCCCAGCAGGATATCCTCATCTGTCCTATCAATGGAAAGATCTGCCCTCCTGGTGAAGATAAAGGGAAGCCAGCAGTAGTAACGACCTGCGCTAAAGACAAGGATGAGCTCTGCTCACTTTCTGTTTTCAACGACATACTTCAACGTCCAGGGTGGTGCAAAAAATGTTCGGGTTCAGTCGATTGCCCTTCGCCGCCCCCTAAGGAGGACCCTCCACCACCACCTAAGGAGGACCCTCCACCACCCCCTAAGGAGGACCCTCCACCACCCCCTAAGGAGGACCCTCCACCACCCCCTAAGGAGGACCCTCCACCGCCCCCTGAGGAGGGCAGTTGTACGCCAGCCGGAGGCAAATGTACCGAGCAAACAGCGTGGAAATGCTGCTCTCACATGTGCGTCAAAGAGGCGGACGAAGATGACCCATACTGTTTTGATCCAACCCAGGACTTGTTGGATTAATGGGATGGATTGGTAGCACAAAGCTTGAGGTACAAGTGGCAGTTATACCCGTCATGTTTCGTTTTGTAATTGTTTTCGTCCCTCTTGAGTCTACATTTGGAAGAGTATTCACAAGGTCGGATAATAGGTACTTGGTCATGTTTTCAACTGAGTTGTTGGAGGGTTTTCTTTTCTTTTTGCTACATATCCTATCAATTTCATTGGTATCCCTGTGGACTATGGCGAGATTTCCATAACATCAAAAAGATGACGCAGAGTACGCAATGCTTCTTTATCAGCTGACGGCCATGGCTCTCAGCTGTGCGCACTGTGGTGACACCTCCATATCTCTGCTCTACCGCTAATTGGATCTCCGTAATATGTATTGGGCGCCTGAATCCATTCTTAGTTACTGTACCGACGAACCCCCCTTTTTTATAACGGTGATGTTGCCGTAAATAGGCCGGTTCGCGTTATGGCTGGGAAATGGCTCGTACTTGGTTAGCACCCACAAACGATATGCAGCAGTATTACGGTTGTGTAGCGTAAAAACAGTTTCGTAGCATAAAACTGGTTTTGTTACACGAAGTGTCTGAAAATATAACTGTAATAATTTCCAAAATCATGCAGTTCTTCCAACTGTAGATTTACTGCAACCATATACTCTTCACAATTACTTTGACTACTGTATAGTATAGCACAACAGTAATTTATTTATTAAGTATATTCATAATAGATGAGACTACTAGTAATGAGACTGTGAATGATAAGAGCGCGAATGGTGAGACTGCAAGTGATGAGACTGTAAGTGATGAGACTGCGAATGATGAGAGCGTGAGTGATGAGACTACTAGTAATGAGACTGTGAATGATAAGAGCGCGAGTGGTGAGACTACAATTGATAAGACTGTAAGTGATGAGACCGCAAATAATGAGAGCGAGAGTGATGAGACTGCAAGATGAGACTGCGAATGATGAGAGCGCAAGTGATGAGACCGCAAGTGATGAGAGTGAGTAGAGGGACAAATATACTAGGGTATAAACTTTGCTGAGAAGGCTTGGCATACCAAATACTTTTTTTTTACCTTTTTTTTTTTTTTCACGCAACCCTGCTTGCAGCTGTTCACTATAGCAGGGTATACTAAGTACTTCACTATGACCTAAGACTGACAAATGTACTCTACTAACTTAATGTTCATCATTCAACTAAGTACATACTTGTATGTAGTGATGGCATCAATAGTTTCGTTACATTAAGTCTACTATTAATCCTTAGAGTTAAACACTGCTTCAAGCCTTCTAATAAATCCTCGCCATAGCCCATAGGGCGGTATGCGAGTAATGATAAAAAAAAAAAAAAAAAAAAAAACACCTTCAAGCTCCATGAAGCTTGACCAATATATGTATATTGATGCTAAAGCTCGTGATGAATTACCGGTATATGCCCAAGACTCAGGTACAAAGGCTGAAACACAGATTCCTCATAGGTTATATCCTCTATAATATGGTATTTTCTGTAGAACTGGAACTATTCTTGTGATAGTGCAGTTATCTAGTGAATGCATTAAATTTTACCTATATGATTAACTTAAATGCAGTGTCATCACAAGTTTTTTGGACTTAACGGTTAGAAAAACTGAACTCGCACTTGTTTCCTTAGTGCTGCCAGAATGACTGCTGTAAATTTGGCGGTTCAGCCGCAAGCTAATGGGAGACTCGAGAGCGGTCACCAGAACCTCCGAGACCACAAGATGGGCTCGCCACAGAAGAGAGGGCAAGCCACTAGTGGGCGCCACCAAGCCACGTGAGAGTCCCTCTCTAGGTGATTTCCCGTTTGGGTGATCCCTCTCTAGTTGGTTTCCCATTCGAGTGATCTCTTTCTGGTAGTCATAGGCAGGCAGGTCAGGGAGGCTCAGTATATAGAGGAGAGAGGGAGACGCTGGTACTCCCTCTCCAAGCCGCGTGAGTTGCGAAATCACCCACCCACCGACCCCGTTACCTCAGCGACTCGGACCTCCGCGAGGGAGAGACTGGGGGGGTCCTTCGGTTTGCCCCTACGTAGTCAGCAAGAGCACGATGGACTAAGCATGGGCATTAGGGGCTACAAACCCCTGAGCCGATTTCCACAACCTACAAAGCATGGATAGACACTTCCTCATTTGTTTCCTTATCTTTTCCGTCATTCTCAGTTATGTATTCTGTATAGCAATGATCATGTTTGTTCGAATCGAAGTAGCCGAGGACCATTAGTTGAGTGGAGATACGCCATAGGAAAGGCCGACTCCCCAGAACGCAGATGGTGTGGGAGAGCACCAGAGAACCTAACCCACATAACCAACGACTGCCAGACATGGAGGAGAAAGATAAGGGACGGAGCGGGAGGACTAAGACAACCGGATAAGGAGACAAACATCGCGGAGATACTGGAATGGGCAGGACAGGAATAATCTTTCTTTCTTCCTCTTTTCTTTTCGTTTTTTCTTTCTACTTTCTCATACATGTACCTAAAATAACCTCGCCATAGCCCACAGGGCGGCACGCGAGTAATGAAATAAAAAAAAAAAAAAAGAGGACCATCCGCCTCAGCCGACTAGAACCGGCAAAGAGGAGACAAATCTACACCAGTATTGCACGTAGCATAGCCACCTGGGGATACTGGGCATGGCACGAATACGCGAAAGGGGCCCCAGAGAGTTAAAGATCCGGGACCTGGAGAAGTGGCAGTACACAGTAGCGAGGGGAATAACGGGGGCCCCATGGGGAACGAGAAGAGACATAGTGGAGGCTCGCCAACCTGGAATCGGTCGAGACATTTGTCGAATACGTAGACACCAGGGTAGAGGCACGTGCCCTACGCTTCACAGGAGAGGAGTATCAGACACGAGGACACCGAAGCCACCTACCTCCGAGGCACGCTGAGCCATAGACCACCCCTTACCATAGCGATCCTCAACTCACTCCCCAGAGAAGCGGAGGGAGTGGAATGGGAGATGCACATAGACTCGGCAAAGGAGGAAGGGTGGAAAGATCTACACCGACGGGAGCAGGATAGATGAGAAGGCAGGGGCGGGCATTTCGGCAGAGACGGGGGGCCGGTCGTTCTATCTGGGCGGGCTCGCAATAGTGAACGACGCGGAACTCCTCGCAATTAGCGAAGCACTGAAGACGGAAGGAGAAACCCTTATACTGACAGACTCCAAGGTCGCCCTGGCCAACATAAAAAGGATAGCCGAAGGCCTCCCGACCCACCAAGGAGCAGCCCAAAGAGTACGCGAAAGTGGGGAAACAGAATCGCCAAAGGTGACAAAGACCTAGCCATAATGTGGATAAAAGGCCACAAGGGAATACCAGGCAACGAAAAAGCAGACGAGGCGGCAAAAATAGGGACAGCCCTCCAACACATGGACGAGGTGATCACGGAAGCGGGCTCGATACAACGCGCAAAGAATTCCAGAGCCACCGAAAGGAACAGGTTGGGTATGAACTTCAGGCCGCTCCAGAGATTGGGACACAACGTGTCAAAACTAGCCGGCCTGCTGGGCAACAAAGGGCTCAGGGCATGGCGACACAAAATAGGAGAAGCCGAGAACCCGGACTGCCGATGGTGCGGGGAGGGGAACGAAACGCTGGACCACCTCCTGGGGGAATGCAGGGTATGGATGGAGCAAGAGATGGCCAGGCGGGAAGAGAGACATCCTCACACCAAAAAAGGACGGAGACGAAGACCCACTGAAGCGTCTGATGGACCTACTGGACGAGACGGGGGAAACTAGGAGTTAATCGCATTCCTTGACTTTGACGTTACTTTTCTTTCATTCTCTTGACTCCATTTCATAAATATCTTTGTAGCTACACCTCGCCATAGCCCTTAGGGCGGCATGCGAGTAATGATATTAAAAAAAAAAAAAAAAAAAAAAAAAAAAAAAAGCTTAATGTAATTATAAGGCATACCTGCGGAACCACCTCCACAATGCCCGGATGAAGACCAAAAGGAGACTTGGCAGATGAACGGTAGATGGAGCCAGAGGAAAATCCCAAAAGGTTCCAAACGCGGATTCGAGCTCAGCAAGGGGCCCCCATGGTACCGTACAGAAACTCCACGCAGCACGACATGGCATATCAAGTGGGCCGATTAGTCGGCTGCGGCGGTATAGCGGGTCTCACTTGACATCTTGGCATATCGCCTCCCTACTCTAGTGTGGGCGAAAGAGCAGCAACTTGGGTCGCCCTCAAGTTTTCTGTAGTGCAGCAAGCGAAAGAACATCCACAACGCAATTGAACCGTCGCGTTTACGGCAGCTAGGCTAATAGTACCTACTCCCTCAACTCACCTCCACCAACCTCTCCCGACTCCACCTCCACACCATGAAGTGAAGGTTTCCGGCACCGATAATTCTCTCATCCATTTTGACGTATTCCTGGCTCACTACCAAGGAACAATAGCGCTTGCAGGTGCAACGTTTCCTTTGGAATCATGTCAAGTTCACTTGTGGAAACCACCTCAACAAATTCGAATTCGAACTTTCATGACTATAAACTAGACTTCCGTGCGCATTTCAAGTACATCTGTCTCTGTCATATCGTCCGTTGTGAACTGGCACTTACCCGCCGAGATCTCTGCTCCCACCATGAGAAGGCTATGCAAAGGGATCGATGATATCAGAAGTGCCCGGATGTTGCATTAATGTGAGAGTAGTAGGAATATGGTATGAGAATGGCCGGGAATTGAAGTTAAGCTGACAAAGCAACATCTAGCTGACCTGTTTTGCTACAACTTATCTATACTAGCACCAAAAAGGCTGACGCTATTAATTATATTTCCCCAATTGTACACCCTAGTACATAGTATGCCTACATCTTGGTGTTCCGAAACGTTTGTTAAAACTCGCTTGTGGATTCAAAATTTTGCACTTGCATCCGGTTACGACTACACTTGCATATTGTTTTCTAAACAAGTGATGGCATACTGTATTACTTGTAATTGTGGGCTGAGACCTAACCCTAAGTCGAGGTCCTACTGCCACCAGGCCTGGTCAGGACATATGACACGACTGATTATCTAAATACTAGCGAGTTAGTTACGTTAGCACCTATTGAATTTTAACGAATTCAGGGTATTCCCTGAACAGAGGTGGGCAGTATCCTAAGGCTAGACTCCGACATGCTTAAACATACTAGTATCTGAGGCAGATACAGAATACTAGCAAATATAAGCCAGCGAATGTTGCAATTAGAGATTGTAAACGCAATGGAACTAAAATATGCTCCAGACTCGGACTAAACAGGCAGATTCCATCGTACCCTGAGATCACTTGTCTATCGCGTTCCTAGTCGGGTTTTTTGTACAACTCCCTGACGTTGTTAATTATCTATATTTTAATAAAGCCCTTCCATATATGCAGTCCATTCTGAATTTGGTCACTTTGGGATCTTCTCGCGTTTATACACAGTGTTCCCAACTGGCCTGGCCGGCTTGGCGCCCTGGCAGTCGAGGCCATTCAGGCCGTTCAAGCGATTCAGCGGCAGGGGGCCTGGTTACGAGGGCCACCTTCAGGTTAGTTGGACACGGGTCTAATGTATATCCTCGGATAGCTATCTAGACTTTTTATTTATTGAGCAGCGAATTTTGCAGGTATGCAGGTAAGTTGGGAATCGCTTGACTGATACTAATTTCTTTTATTACTACTGCATGGAGACAGATATTCCAACCACTGGTATTAGAGATGATGATTCCTCCAGTGATCTTTCTTCATTCTCCAGAGTGCAGTTCCAGTTTTGATTTTGCATCGACGATTCCCTGCAGTCAAATCTGATGCCGAAATGGAGACTTCTGGAATTTGGGTTACAAAAATCTGGTGCAACAAAGTTGGATTTGACAGTATGGTGAAGCTGTTTTTTTTTTTTCTTTTTTTGTTTTTTTTGTCATTACTCGCATGCCGCCCTATGGGCTATGGCGAGGTTTTATTTCAGAAAAAAGAAAGAAGAATAACTCAGTACATGTGCTGCCCGCGGTGTTCATGCGTGATGCGGGCTTCGGACCTGTATGTCTTTCCTACTTCCGTCCTCTGTTCCGTTCATACTGGTCCGTCCTCAGCCAACGTCCTCCAAGTCTCACTCTCCCACCCTCGAATGTGTTCTCCAGGTATACAACCACCGAGCTGGTCGTCTTGCCTTCGTCAACCAGCAGAGTCTTCTTCCTCAACCATCGGATCCCCACCCTCTTACCTATGTCCTTGTTGTCGGCCTCCAGCCATTTCCGGACCTTGCTTAAGTCTTTTCTCAAAGCAACTCCATGTACAACGATGCCGTTGGCAGAGGTATTGGCATCTGGGGTGGTGGGGGAGGCGGTCTTGGGGGGCGGGGAGGGGTGTTGGTAGTGAGCGGCACGAGCCGAGCCAGCTCGAGCTGGCCTGGGATGAGCTCGAGCCAAGATCATGCTAGTGTTTTTCTTGACAGCTCGCTAAAATGCTTAGCCAGTGCAAGGTTTCATAAACTGTAAATACCTAATATAGTAATAATTAGAGACTTGGAGCTCATTCTGACCTACCAACAACTTCGAAATGCACAATTTAGCTGATAGTAGTGAGAAAGATGAAAATTTAGCTTAGTTTAGTTTAGTTTGTCAATATTATGTATATAATCAATCCAGGCTCGAGCCGAGCTCACTTACTCACGAGCTGGCTCGAGCTCACCCTCCAGCTCGGCTCGATGCCGCTCACCAGGTGTTGGGTTTTTGGGTGGTACCTGAACAGGGTTGGGGCTCTGTGTAGGCGCATGCGTTTTGACTGAGGGAGTGAAGGCGATCTTTTTTGCCTCCTCATCGCTGAGTTGGCGTTTGATCGTGTATGGATCCCCGGGAAGCGGCATCTTTCCCTTGCGCTTTCTGTTTTGCCGCGCATGGTGAAGCTGTGCATGATAATGGAAAGCGACACTGGTGGTGCAAATGCAAACAAAATCCTAAGCGTTAGAGAATGAGGTATACATAGAAGTTAGAGTACGTTCTGTATATAGCTACTGTATAAATTAACTCACACTGCTGCCTGAATGGCCTGAATAGCCTGGACCAGCTTGAAACATTCAGGTCGCCTGGACGCGCGGGCGGACCTCATGACCGGCCTTAATATTTCAGGCCGGCCCGTTGGGAACACTGTTTATACATTTGTTATGGGGTTGCAATTTAAACAGTTAACTTGTTAGTGATTTACTCTAACTCGCCGGTTTTGCTCGCTGGCCTGCTTCGGCATAGGTCAGTTATCACAATCACCTCAGCATGTACATATAGGTATCTAATCAGCACATACCATTCCCGGCCATCCTTGTTCGCACCCAAACTTCTACACCAAAATGGCTCAAAGTTGTATATTTGTAGAAAATCAATCCTACGATCACTTGATGCGTAAAGGTCTTAAAAAATATAGACAGGCTCAGAGTACCACATATGATTTTTTAACTTCCAGTATTCCAGTCGCATGTAAAGTTGCAAAGTCGATGAAGTGATTCCAATGTACTCATATTTTAGATACAGGAGTTGTATGCAGCCATGAACCTCTCTATACAATCCGTTCCAACATTACTACAGCTCGTAGGACCGCACGAGAAAAATTCAGAGAAATCCATGCGAAATCATTTGATAGAATATTTCTATCTACACATTAGAGCGGATTTTAGACCCAGATTGAATTTTTTGTTATATTTCTCAAAGGAGTACCTTTTCCTGTTTCAGCTGTGAAATCGTTGCTATGCGAACAAGGATGGCCTAGATCTATAATTCCGCTGATATATTACTTCCTAGTCTCGTATTCAGCGGCTAGAGGACTTCCGGCCTGGTTGCAGGCTTGGAGCGGCTCACAAAATTAGGCAAAGCTACGGGCGATGCCTTGCATGGAGCACCTTTATGCTATGCACTTTCGGTACTTTGATTTATATCAGAGTATACGCAGGTGCTGCAAGCGCACTGGAGTTCAGAATTTCTGAAACCATTTGAGAGCACTCTTTGGCGTTACGTGACGATATCTCGTATCGGGTGACACCGTGTTTCCGTTTTTACTCAATCGCTCGTTCTCTACTGATCGTTTTCTCTATCAATGGATCACATTCCTACAGCTGAAATACCTATATTACATGCAGCCAAGAGCGCCATGCTCTGAGCTAAGCCATGTACTGCATAGCGTGCATGCGTCACTTCAATACAGCTTTCAAAACCGGCGAGTCGTTGTAGGTGGTACAAGCAGCCCTTATATGTGTGCTATTTGCCAGAGTATGCATTTCAATTGCCCCTAGCTCCCCAGTGCATCCGTCGTTTATCGACCACAGCTCTCGCTATATTTAGCGGATCACTCAATCTCACAATTGCTATGCAGATGAAAAATGAATGGGGTTCAGTATGCCACACCTTGTTTTTCCAGCCGACATGTAAGTAGCGTTAATCAAGCTCCACAAGTTGATTTCAAGATCTCATTAACTCCCGGTGTTACGGTGGCGTTAGCATATAGTGGTCACATGAAATAGAAGCGCAGAAATGCAGACGAGGCTTTGCCTCAACTTCGATCAAGGCAGAAAATCATATGCAAACAATTTAATGATAAACCTGGAATGTTGTCGTTCGATGACTCCTCTATTGTGCGGAGGTCGGCTCGGTCGCTATCCCTGCAATGCTTCTGATTTTTGTGACACCGGTTGGCTACCCCGCAAATTCCTATTAAGAACTCTATCTCAAATGGAGACATTGTTTACTTTGAAAGGTTCTTCAAATACCTTCATTGCCGATGAATCATCTTTAGCAGCGAACGAATCGTCCTCTCAAATAAAAAGCAAAAAAGTCAAATTAGGTCGACTGATGGCATCACTCCAGCCTCCAAGGGAAACTCTGCAAGGTGATCCCGTATTATCCGCTACGGAAAGCGATTTTAAAGTGGGCTCTCTATCAACCGAAGAGCTCCTGAATAGGCTCGAGCAAGTGTGGGGACCTAGGTTTTCTCGAATTTGGCCTACTGTGAGGGGTTTCACAACATGGCTATCTCACTTCATCGAGCACAACCATGACTTCGGAGATGTTCATGCATGGGTGGCTTCGCTAGAGCTCTTTAAGCCTCGGAATATGGACGAAATAGTCAATGTCAATTCACGAAAAGCATACATTACACCGATGTCTCGCAGCCTTAGTGGCCCGGCACATGATCTGAATGTCGAACCAAAATTCTACGACGCGCAGTGCGAAGTTGTTGCCGGCGTACATTTCTCTTTTGATCCAGTGCGTGAGGGTGAGGATATTAAGTTGCAACCGGGAATCAACTGCATAAGACGGGTTTGGGATGTCTGCGCCAACCGAGTAATTCCGAGATCCTGGGTTCCAGACGTTGATGTCATCCCCATCTCTCATGCGCGGGTCTCTCCTGACGATATGCAATATATCAACAGCCCAGTGAACCACTCTCTCTGGCCCATACCAGTGCCACGTCGTGTCGATATTGAAAATGTACGAAAGGAGCTGATTCGTCATGAAGTTCGGTATTCGTGGTGCGACGTTCTTTGCTTGCGCCAGCACGTTGTACAACCAACAGCTGTAATAAGCATGAACAGTGCTGCAGACATCGCATCTAAAGAGCATACTCGCCTCGAAGAATGGACAACCGATGTTCCGCTGATTGGTGGCATTTATCTAAACGCGCCCAAAGTGGTTACTTACCTGAGCGGCCTTGGAAGGCGGTTTCAGCCAGAAGGTTGGGACAATGAACGGCATTGGCTAAGGCGGGCGTGGACCTTGCAGGAGACAGTTCCCAGTTCGCAGATGATTTTGGCTGGTGTGACGAATGCCTATAGGGATCCATGGCAGTGTAATGTGCGCTCCCGTTTCCAGTACATACATTATTCGCTTACTAACTTGCTTTGTCTGCAACAATGAAGATTGGCAGTGCAAGAACTACATTGAAAGAAACGATTGATAATATCTGCAAGATGATCGAACGCGATCCAATTAATGCAGTATGGGAAATGAAACGCCGCTTTGCATCCAATGCAGTTGACATAGTGTCAGCCTTGTTCTTCATTCTCTTTCGCTTCCGCTGCAGAACAAACTTCCTCGATACTGGCGGACCCAGAGATGTCGTACCCATTTACCGACCCAACGACAGCCCCGATTTGGCTTGGCGCCGTCTAGTGAATGTCATCGCTGCAGAAAGTCTCAAAATGAAGGTAGAAAACACGTTTGGATCCCAACTGCTACGCCTTTTCCCCTTTCAGTGCAACAGATACTGGTTTCCTACATGGGACGAGATTATGCAGTACCCAACGTCGACATTCACAACGCAACAGATCACGCAAGCAGACCAACCAGATCCGCAGGCCCCGAATACTGAAAAACTCTGTATAGAAGGCAAGTCGTATGAATGCTGGTTACTGGAGTGCTCCATTGAATGCGATGAAACAACTGGTGGATATCGATACTCTGCGCAGTTTGCTGATGCTACCGGCGAGTGGGTCGTCCTAGGTGCGCAGCTTCGGTCTGTTATAGACTTGCACTCTATGGGACCCACTGTGGGTAAGTCTTACGTGCTTGTTGACGTGACCCCTGAGACCAATGTTAGAAGGGAAGAAGCAAGTTGGTGGCAGGAGAACGCGCTATCTCGATATGACGCGGATATGAGGCGAAAGAGGGTGTCTGCAAACAATTCATCTACAAATGTGGAAAGGGGAATATGGACGCGTGGCAACGATATTTCCGAGACCACCTGGACCGCGCACTTGATTCTCGTGTGTGAGAAACTGTCAAATAATCGTGGGCTCCGGAAGGTGGCTGTGTTGGAATGGCATCCCCACGAATGGGGCTCCTCTTCAAATTTCGAGACGACAACAGAATGGTTGCCTTTACTGCCTGCAACAGAGTATTCCGGGTGGGTGGTGCGCTAGAAGAGCTACCAGGTACAATACGATTGTCATCAAATATACAGTGGGGTATGCAAACCGGCAGGATATGTGATTCGGTTGTTGCGCTGTGCGGAGTATGAGAATAGGAAACGGTATTTTGCTGGGTTCTTGGAGAAGGAGACTATGAGCAGTACTGCATGTTCTGTAACTCTTCAATTTCTGTATGCATTTGTACGTATCAACTGCTAGCCACGTGGTATCTCCGGGTCATTCGTACCAACCCAGAGCTACAGAAATAAATCCAGCGGCCTGCGCGCCGTGTCTACTCCGGCTAAGTACACTTACACTAATCTTGCTTTCTTACATGCCACTAGTAGTAATATGTATAATTATATTATGAACGAGTTAGCCGCTCCATCCAGCTGGTCTGGCCCATTTGCGAATCGTCAGTGTTCTAGACTGGCTCGAAACAGCGGTGTGCAGTTAAGGCAATGCTGTAAGGGATAGGCATGCATACTTGCCGGCATATGCAATCTTGCTATAGGAATATGGATGTGACTACGCTGCAAAGCTAAGAATATTGCTTATACAACGGAAATATTCTTGTTTTGTATGGAGAGCGGGGGCACATCCTTGTGTTGGAATTGCTGTGCTCGGACTCCGATATACCACCTCCGGCGCGCTTCCAAGGTGAGTGGACACTGCACATATACTTGCAGTGCTGTGTATGCAGTTGTATACAATCCTCGATAATGTAAACGAATTCTCAATTACTTAACCTATAGCTACTTTTTCGTTGCCAGATCATCCCAGCTCGCCATAGCCCGCAGGGGCGGCAAGCGAGTAATGATATATATATAAAAAAAACAAAAAAAAACAAAAAAAAAACAGGTCATCCCAGATGCCCTATAAGTATGCGATTTTTACTTTTATTTTTCGGTTACATAAGCCCGCATACAGGCTACCAGCCTATGGCATAGATCCATATACATGGGTTAGGTGAAATATTCTACGTACACAATTTAGGTGTCCAGCCTACCCTCCGATGCTAACCCAGCCCGAGCGTCAAACAATGGCTTGACCGGTTGCCGTCTACTCCCTCCTACCTCCATCCCTTTCTCCTCCAAGTCCTGCCAGCACTGCTAGGTGACTTGCACCTCATTCTTCTTTGGCCTCTCCAGCTCCCTGCGCTCAAACACCACATGCCCTGCACACCACACCTTCCCCAGTCCAACGAACCTCTTTCTCTCCAGCAATTTTCCTTCTCCACATCGGCCCGCCTTTCTCATTCTGCTGCCAGGTGCGTGACTGCTCTCCTACTCCCTTTCACGAACTTTCGCTTCCCAAAACCAGGGCGATGGCTTTTTCCCACTTGGTTGGGGCATTCTCTTTGCCAAGCTTGCGGTCAACGACCTCAATTTCTGCCCAAAGTGGATCTAGATCTCGCCGCCAGGACACTTTCTCCTCCTCGTCAAACTCGAATGTGCTGACAATCCTTCCGGCTACTGACATGAATCCACTTTTCCTCCGTGGCCCGACCAAGAAAGAGCAGATCAAGAAAAATCGACCCTCCCTTTCCGGGTCTGCAATCTCAACCCCTCTGCAGCTCGCAGCTGCAGGCCATAGGTCCCCGTTCCTCAGCGCCCCTCACCGACCTAAGCGCATTCCTCGCCTTTCTCTGATCTAGGCTTGTGGCCACACTGTCCACACCTGCGATTGCCTCGACTTTCTCTCTCGTCACCCCCTATTGAAGGCTTTTGAACTCCTCTCTCCACCTCTTCTGGCCCCTCCATGCGATTTCAGAACCCCACAAGGCCACTGCTCTCACTATACACGTGCACGCCTTCCACCAGGAAACCGGACTCATACCCCACTGAGAATTTTCCAACCTGGATAAGGCTCCTTGGAGCTTTGTAGTCTTGTTAATCCAACTCCTCCAATGCTGATTTTTTTTTTTTTTTTTTTATATCATTACCATGTCAGCCATCCAATGCTGATCAAAGTCAAGGTCGCTATCACAGATCACACCTAGCCACTTTCTCCTCTCGACATCTGTCCTCCTCTTGGCCTTCTTGCCAATGAGCACAGTAGGACCTCCTCTTTCGAGGCCCCAAGTAGCTCATGGACCTGGGCCACCTGCCTGATTACTCCTGCTATCTTCGCCTCAATCCGATTCATGTCGTTGGCCTCTCCCCAGTTCACTACCGTACAATTGAGGCCGTCGACAAAAGATGGTAGTTTCACCTCACATTGGCATTCTCTTGCCGCCCTGGCTGCCTCTTGCGCCATGGCCATCTCGTCTGATATTGTTATGAAGATTAGGAATGCTATTCGGAACAGTGGCGATCTTTGGGCACCCCCACCTTCGATTCTCGGTGGCCCCTCACCTGGCATCCCACCACCTATACTAACTACATATCTACATGACTCCACCATGGCTACAGGTGAACAAAATGCAGACAGCGGACCAACTGTAATCAGTCTCCATTGCACCATCCCCAACCCTATCCGTCTGCTTTTGCTTATCTCTCCCTCTGTCCCAAATCTGCCAATACAACAGGTCACGGTTTGACTGTACTTACCTTTTGTTTTTGTCATCTTTATATTTCTACTACACGATCCACTTAATATTGTAGCTCTAGAAATCCAGCATCACCCATCTAGATACTTTCCTATAAAAAACTGTTGACGCACAGTGACAAAATTTATGACTAGTCTCATAGCCACGAACAGACAAACATAAGAATATGTTTGGTCATGCCGAAAGTGTATAGCGCATAATATGGCTTTATCCCTGTCCAATAATTATTTTCTAGAGAGTATATGCTTATTAATATGCCGCTCTAGCTGCACCTTCCACGTCTCCCTCCGCAAGTGGCAAATTTATTAGCCAGTGTTCCGGCAGTTTAGAAACTGCTTTATATTATATGTCTATTTCTATATTATAGCTTTAGAGAGTCTCCAAACAATGCTTTTACAGTGCATAATAGCCAATGTTGCTCCGCATATGTATAAACGAAAAATGTATGCTTCAATAATACAATGCCGTTCTCTACATTTTAGTCCAAGCACCACTAAATAGTCTGGTGGGCACGACCCAGACTAATCACTAAAATGCCCTCTATTGTCCCAAATTGGCGACAGAGTATACATTGAGATCATTGTAATCTCAGGATGTTTTTTATTTTCTTTTTTTTTTTTAATATCATGACTAGCATGCCGCCTTGCAGGCTATGGCGAGATTCAGGATGAGGTTACTGGCATATAGTGGCTCAAAGTTTGAGATGTTGTATATACCAAATAGGTCATCACTTATGTCGTAGGAATATGTGAAGCATAATGTAACGTATTCTCCCATTCTCTAGTTCCAATTTAAGGTCACTTCAGGGTCATTTGCATTCATAGTAATTTTAGTTGGGGCATTGGGAAAGTGGGCAATATCCCGGTACATGCGTAGCTCTCAAGTTGGATCCTGTCATATTTAATAACCTCTGTTATTTCCGGCCTGAGCCAATTGGTCTGGTCGGGATTATTGGATATTTGTCTTATTGGATACCCCCGACCTTATGCAATGTAACAGCTTCGACTGTGGCGTTCGTTAATTAAAGATGTGATTCCCGAGCGGACTGAATTCGCGATCGGACCAGAACAAGTACAAATCAATATTCTTGCATGATAATTTTGTCCATTAATTGGAAAATGGACTCATGCAGTATGCAGTTTCCGAGAGCATTTTGAACCAGTGAGTACTCGATAGGTTCGTAATTGAATGCTGCTGCAACTTGGACGCAAGGCTATTGTAACTAACACTAAGCAACCAGGTGGTATATTTGTCAATTGCATAGTCTGAGTGTCGGTTGCCTTGCCAAGAAGGTGCATGATCCCTGTACAGTAGGTAAGGCTTCACAGGACATTCTGGGGCGCTAGTGCTGAACATGCAGCCCATCTACAGATGGAGAAACTGGACTGGATCAGGCCTCCACTATGTGTTACGCAGGATGCATATGCATGTGCGAGGGTCACTTTACTGTATTATCATATTCTACTGCGGTTCACTGTATGGCTGCAGATGCTGGAAGTGAGTGCGGGGTAGTTCATACTTGCAGAACGAGCGTGCCCTAGTCGTTCTCACATAGGGATATATACTGTGCACGATTAGCCTTCACTACACCTTTCCTACCGGCCAATGCTTACAGACGACATGGCGCAACCTCCGCACTCAGAAGAGAAGCGCGACCCATACCTCACACGCGCTGACGAGATCCTGACTGACGACAAGCTGGACAACTTGTGGGGATGGTTCCGCTCGGCCAGCCAGAACAACATTCCATCGCAAATGATCTTTGCGAGGCTTGTCAATGCGGTAATTTTGTTTCAATCAAAACCTAATATTAAATTGTGCTTTGGGTTGTCATTAATGCGATCTTTAAGTAGGCCCGCTATCCTTACTATGATAACCTCTTACTTGCGCGTCATACGCTTAGTCCGGGCCCTACTCCCTACACACCCAGCGAATGCACAGTTAGTGCAGGGCCTGCAGAGTCGCACCAGCGCCCAGACTCTGAAGAAGGCCATTTTGTTATAAAGACACTGCAAGCAGGGCTTGCAATTGCTGAAGAGTCATTGCAAACAAAGCAAAGGATAATCAAGCAATTAGAAGATTCCTTGCAAATGAAACAAGCGATGGTAGATCAGCTGGAAGGATGTATGAAGCAGATGGAAAATAAGCAGCAGGAATATAAAGAGAAGGTTGAGAAATTGGAGTGTGATCTCGCCTCACTCAGGGCAGAACAGGGAAAGTCAGCCAACATTGCATCCAAACTGGTGGCAGTAAAATGGTACAACACCAATATTGTCGGCATTTCCAGCGACCAGGCAGCCATCATGACCCGCAATTCGGGCGAGACTTTCAACATCTTAAGGCATCCAAACCACCTAGTTTCCTTCCAATCTACTACTTTCCCAAACAAATACTTGAGCGTCGATCCATCCGATGTTTTCACGGCATCAAGTTTTGGAGGGAAAGTTAAATTGTGCGACAGCTGCTGCAGTAAGTCAATGTTTAGGCTTCATGATGCGGGGGTGGTGTACATTGAGCCTCTTGATTTTCCGGGACACTTCCTAAATGGGAGCTATGATGAGGGAGGCATCAAAACAGTAAACTCTAAGATTCCTGATGCGTTGTTTCACCCTATTGAGAAATGAGGTGCCAACTAAAGCTTGCAGGTCATGTAGGTTATGAGGCAAGTTCTAAGATGACACATACGAATATCCTAGCTAGTAAAGAGTGCAGCGCTAGCAACATGAATGATAACTTGTTCTAATGATGTACTATTTTGAAGAATCATTCTTCTCACATCCAACTCCGTTCTTGATTTCCTGCATATACATCATTATCGCTTTCCATTGTTTTCAATTCTGCGTATCACATTAAATTTTGACAACACAGTAGATACATTGTCCAGTATTGCACACTTGGTCATGTCCATCAATATCTCTCCACCATATTTTTCGTTGGTATGGAAGGGCTACTCATATCTATGGCCATAGACTGAAGAAAATATGGTATCCACTTTGTTCTACTTATCTAAGCTTCAGAAGCGCTCAGGGCGGCACGCGAGTAATGATATAACAAAAGAAAAAAAAAAAAACCGCTTCAGAAGGCCAAGCTAGTACTATAGTGATTGAGTACTTGGGAATTCTTAGTGCTGTAGATTTTTTCACTTTTATACCCCTATGCCAACGTATTTTCACCTTACGATATAGTCTACCTACAGCCCTCTCAGCGTGCGGTAGTTGATCTAACTTCCTCCCCCTTATAATCCCGCAAAGTACTCCAGCTGTACTGTTATGCATCCAGAGAGAGCTGTGCTATACATGGCCATGTTGGGTCCTTTGGACTGCTATAGGGCTGCTGACATTCAAATATAAAAATTTCCATGCTTAGACCAACCCCTAGATAATCGATCTATGGTACTACTGCCGGGACGCTGCCGAACACAATATATTACCTTGCGCATTCTGTATCTGGAAATGATATTATAATAGAATAACTAAGAATTGGGAATAAAGAGCAGGAATATTGATATTGAATAGTTAATCTTGACTTATCAAGAAAAAATGAAGAATGATTTAATAAAAGTTTCCAAGTCGGACATACTGGTATTAGGGAAGTTAGCCACCAAAATAAACACAACTCGCGTCTATGGCATTCATACAAGGAGGGTTCCAAATGCGCGCAATACCAATGATACCATGGGTGCAAGTGTTTAGGGCCAGCCATGTTAGTGGGCCAATCACGACTGGCCCGGGCAAGTCATTTCTTCTACACACAGTCAAACACCCGTAAGAGAACATACAGGAGCAAATAAGAGGGATCAGAGGTCTGTTTCAAAAGATGCTTCAAACTCAACAAAGTTATGTACTTTTCAGGCTACTGAAGGGGTTTGTTTCAGGAAGCGTCTTTCATCAAGCTGATCCTGATCCATTCGGTCTACGTCTTCTGGGTCTGCCAGTTATGGGGGATAGGTATCTATGAAATGATAGGTATACTATAGTAGTACTCGCAACTACAAATACCGACAAACCTGTCATATTGCACAAACTTTGTTGGCCTGAATTTGGGCCTGTGGGATTATTGGATATTTTCATATGTTGGATGGATAATGATTTCACCGGCCAGTTTCCCGGATTTATGGTTACTGGCCAATACTAGCAACGATCATTATACTTAGTGATAGAATTTTCATTTCGGTATGCTAATTTGGCAAGCAGATAGGGTTATTTATCGTAGCCGTTGTTCTGTCTCTTTGGTAGATTTGTCGTTGAGAGGACTACTATGGTATGCATATCATTTGACGGATACCTATCGCTCAGAACTGGCAGATCCAGATGATGTAGACCCAATGGAACATGGCTCCGTGCTAGTTTATGGAAGCGGGCCGGAAGGGCCCCTCCCAGGCTGGCTTGCCGTTCAGAACACTACACGCTCGGAACAACCTACCCTCGAGGCCACACCTGAGACAAGAGAGAAGCCAGGAGCCAGCCCCATTACAGTCCTAAACTCGGAGGAACCACCTCGAGATTTTTTTTTTTTTTTTTTTTATATCATTTATCGCATGCCGCCCTATGGGCTATGGCGATGTTAAGCTAAAAATAAAAGAAAGTTAACTACAACACCAATCCTGACCCTTCACTCCCTAAGTACATGTGGTTCCCGCTGTCGCTCTGTCTTGCGGGGGGGAGAACGTCCAGTCTTCGGCCTCAACCCCTTCCCCTTTCGGCCTCGTACTGACTCGCCCTCAACCATCTTCCTCCGAGTCTGACCTTGTCTATGTCCTTCTGGCCCTCCAGAAATACCACTACCGAGCTTGCCTTCTTCCCGAAACCACCTCGAGAGCAGTACTCGGAGGAGCCACCTCCAGAGCAACTTACGGAGCCCACACCGACCACATCAACCCCACCAACCCTCAGGACCACGCCGACACCCGAGCCCACCCCGGGGCCTGGATCTAAGAAGCGCAAAGGGAAGGTGGCGTCAGCCCAAGACCGGAACGCGTTCAAGTGCCAACTGAATGACAAGGAGGCAGAGAGAATCGCGGCTTCCAGAGCCGCCACTGCACATTCAGGCCAGTGTTCCCAACCGGCCAGGCCGCCGATCAGGCCGCCTGGCCTGGTCTGATCGGCGGCCTGGCTTGGCAGGCCTGAAACCGCCTGGGGCGGCCCCGGCGGAGCTTCTGATGGCCTGGGCCGGCCTGGACCGGCCTGGACCGGCCTGAAACATGCAGGCCGATTCAGGCCATTCAGGCCGGTTCAGGCCATACTCACGTAAAGCGATTAATGATATAAAAAAAAAAAAAAAAAAAACCCACGTAAATACTCAATAGCATCACCAGTTTGAGCCTGTGTGCTAAGGGAATTATTTTACTAGAGATTTCAGTTCACTTTGCTGTCTGTTTTAACTGCGTTCTGTGTTCTCATTCTAATCATCTATGTAGAGGTAGGCACCCGCTGAATCTAACTCACACATCCTGCCATAGCAGAGTGCACTACATTCTCCTTCCACTTTGCGCAGTCCATATCTTCTCAATTCCATCCTCTCAGTTTCGCACCTATAGTACCTACACTCTGTAAAACTATTTAAGGGTTATCATGACCATCTTACATGTATACGCACAGTCGCAAGATCACCTATTGCTAGCTATCATAATGGAAATTGCTCAATTCAGTTAACTATTACGTACATTTTATGGTCTAAAATTATAGATATGTGGCCAAGGCAGTGCTTCGGCTGCTAATTGGTTGTCATGATTTCAGGGATATGTGCTGATCTCGATGATCAAAGGCCAAAATGCAGTTACTGATTGGTTGATGCTATTCAGGCCGTTTCAGACGGTTCAGGCTGGTCCAGACCGGTCCAGGCGGTCCAGGCTGGTCCAGACCGGTCCAGGCGGTCCAGACCGGTCCAGGCCGGTCCAGGCGGTCCAGACCGGTCCAGGCCGGTCCAGGCGGTCCAGACCGGTCCAGGCCGGTCCAGGCGGTCCAGACCGGTCCAGACCGGTCCAGACCATTTAGGTATACTTTTTTAGTATTTAAACCCCGACAAATATCCACGCGTAGGGACTGCGGTCACATACCCGGCTATTCATCTCACCACCTATTATTCTTTCCACGTGTATTTATTTTGCCCACCTATTATTCTTTCAAATTGAGGTCACGTATCGCGCGTATTTATTCACCACCTATTATTCTTTCCGCGTGTGTTCATTTCGCCCAGCTATTACTTTTTCAAATTTAGGTCACATATCGCGTCCATTTATTTACAACTATTATTCTTTCTATGTGTATTTATTTCGCAGTCTATTCTTCTCTCCGATTGAGGTCAAATATCGCATGAGTTTATTTCACCATCTCCCATTCTTTCCAGGTGTATTTATTTCGCCACCTATTATTCTTTCAGATACCGCGCGTATTTATTTCACTATGTTTTATTCTCTCATGTATATAGCGACATTATTTTCACTCTTTGTTCTGGACTGGCCTGAATGGCCTGGACCGGCCTGGACAGGCCTGGGCCCGCCTGGACGGCCTGGACCGGCCTGGACCGGCCTGAAACATTTAGGCGGCCTGGACCGGCCCAGGCCGACCTCATGGCCGGCCTGAAAGATCAGGCCAGGCCCAGGCCTAGATTTTCACGGTCCAGGCCGGCCCAGGCCATACCCTTGGCCTGGCCTGGCCGGCCCGTTGGAAACACTGATTCAGGCTCCCCACCCACCCCCCCTCCAGCCGCCCAGTGCACGGAACAGGAAAAACCTCCGACCACCCAACAAAACCCCGTGGCCACCCAGAAAGCAGGCCGAAAGGAACGCAAGAGTACCACCTCTTGCCCAACAAAAACCCCCACACCCGACACCTCCGACACCCAACCAGCACCCCTGTTGCCGCCACCAATACAAGATATGGCATTGTCATACACGGGATAGTCCTCAGGAGGAACCTGGGAACGTCCGGAAGTGGTTGGAGGCCGCAAACAAAGATCTGGGACGGACAGTTGAAATTCGGTGGTTGAGAAGGAAGGACATTCTCACCGAAGAGGGAAAACTCACCAGCTCGGTCGTGGTATACTTGGAGGAGCAAGTTCAGCTGGAAAGAATGAGATTAGGAGGGAGATGGCTGAAGTCTTGCAAATATCAATGGGACCGGGGACGAAGATAGACTGACACTGTTTCCCTATGCCCGTAACACAGAGCCTTACATGGGCAGTCATGGATGGAGGTTTGGTTTATGTCTCTCAATTTACCACCACACTAGCAGGGCCGTGGGTCACTACCGATGTCATCTTATTTTCATTTCTATTTTATTCCTTATGTACCTAAATCGCCATAGCCCATAGGGTGGCATGCGATCAATGATATTTTTTTTTTAAAAAAAAAAGACCCAATGGATCAGGATCACCTTGAAGTGTCTCTTGAAACAGGCCTGTATTACCTCTTATTTTGCTCCTGTATGGCCTCGTATGTTATTGCATGTATTTACCTCAAAAATTGATCTCTGTGCTCCAACCTGTCATGCTAGATAACCTATCATATTGCATAAGATTTCCCAGCCCAAGCCTTATGCAAGATGACAGGTTTGTCTGTGTACCAAAGAGATAGAAGCATAGCTAAGATGAACACTACAGCAGCTTGACTAGAATAAATAAACCAATCTGTTTGGTGGATACAGTACTGAAAAGCAAATTCTATCACAAAGGAATCATGATTCTTGCTAGCATTAAAACTATCCAATACGACATGTCCTGTTAGCAGTATATCCAGGAAAGTTGCCTGCGAATCATTTATCCTTCCAATAATTAAAAATATCCAATAATCCCACAGAACCAAATTCGGGGCGACAAAGTTTATGCAATATGTCAGGTTATCCAATATCACAGGTTTGTCTGCAAAACTGGATGACCGAGCCATCCATCCCCACCCGGACCATCCATATTTGTGCTGACTGGCCCCGGCTACTGGTCCGATTCTGAATACATACCCTGCACACTTGAGTTAATAATGTGCATTAATGGCCGCCCTACAGACGTAGTCGCTCCTGTTGTTTGCCTTGCCCAAGATACTGATTAAGTATATAAGACTCCTATTAGTTACAGGGCATCTCGAGATATCTACTGTCACTACATCCTCTACACCATCCACCACTCGCATCTCTTCCCATCCTATGCAAATTCAAATTCTAGTACCAGTCTCTCCTTCTGCTCGTTTCAAACCAAGGCCACTACACCTCTTTTTTTTTTTTTTTAATCACATTACCTCGTATACAGGCTCTCAGCCTATGGCAGGACCCCTGTGTTACCCGGGAGACAGGTCTGTGACAGCGGATTGTGGGCTAAATCACCTAAACTATCTAATATCTATCTACATGACTTCAGCATGGCTGCAGGTGAACAAATGCAGACAGTGGACCAAGTAAAACAATACACACAATGAGTTCTTAATCAATCTCCATTGCATCCTCCCCAGCCCTGCCGTCTTCTTTTTAGACGGCAGTAAGATTGAGGATAGCAAGGTGAGAGCAGGTGTGTGGGGGAGATCGGTAGTGGTAGCGGAGGTGGTGGGAAGAACAGGGACGGTTTTCGACGGGGAAGTGAGGGGGGTGAGAAGAGCACTGGAGAGTGCACCGGAGGAAATACCGGTCCAGATTTGTCTGGATTCGGAAGCCGCCGTCATGGCGATTCAGAAGGCGGGCAGGGAGGGAAAGGGAAAGACGGAGGATGTGAGAAGGGTGGTGAATGCAGTGGCGAGGAGAAAGAGGAAAGGGGGGGATGCGAAACTGATGTGGGTCAAGGCTCACATCGGGATCACAGGGAATGAGAAGGCAGATGAGCAGGCAAAGAAGGGGACGGCGAAGAAGGGGAGAGAGGTGGCCACCGGAAGTGGGGTGCGCCAGAGAATTAAGGCATGGAGGAAGGAGAGGAGAGAAGTAGAGGGATACGGGAAGGGAAGGGTCATGGAGTGGAATAGGATAGCAGTATCCAATTTCACTGCCTTGCGCCTGGAGAGAGGGAGTTGTGCAGTGGCCTGAAGAGGATAGGGGCGGCTGAGTCGGATAAGCGCAGGTGCGGAGAGGTGCAAACCGGGGAGCACCTCGCTTTCCGATGTAGAAACTAGAAGAACCGTCCAGAAGGCTTTGAGAGGTGGGGCGACATGGAAAAGAATTGGAAAAGAACAGCAGAGAACGGGGAGGAGTGGGATGTGTTGGAAAGGTTCTTTTCCGGGATCAGGTTTTAGAAGCGATTTTGTGATTTCGCGATTTTGTGATTTTCCTGATTTCCCGACCCGGGTCAGGGATTCGCACGGGAGGAGGAGGGGTTAGTCAGAGTACGAGACTGGGGGGGGGCGGGGACGTAATGTAGTAACGAATTTTCTTTGAGCCCGTGGGGGATTAGACTGGAGAGCACCTAGCTTTCTAGTGCCAAGAAGTTGAGAGAATAGGAAGACATGGAAAAGAACTGGGAGCGGACGGACGGACGGCGGAGAATGGGATGAGCTGGAGAGGTTCTTTTCTGGAATCAAGTTGTAGTAGCGGAGGGCGGGGGGCGGAGAGGGGGAGGTGACGTTATGTAGATAGAAATTTTCGTTTAGCCTGTCTCCGGGCTATGATATGAGGGCTTGCCCAGGGACCCTGCCATGGCTTAGCGCTGCAAGCGGGGTAACGTGATAAAAAAAAAAAAACCTCCCCAGCCATATCATACCCACCTGCTTTCCTTTGTCTTTCCTTCCCTTATCCCAATCCTATCCGTACTTCGTATCTCTGATGTGTAGAGTCTCTGGTATTTGACTAGTCCTACCTGCCCCCTCCAAGTAAACGACTGAACTAGTCTAGTCACTTTTTCCTCCCTCCTCACCAACGTTATTCTATCACCATTCAAGTTAGCTACCCATTTTCTATAGTCATTTGATAGTGCGAAACGTAGTATTTATTGTATACTATCTTTTGCGATGCAAGAGGAGGGTTGAATACTATACTTTCCCTATATACTATTGAATTAAAAAGGGTGTATGTGAAGTATGGCCATCAAAAAATTCTCCAAATAGTCAAGTGCACCTACTATATATTCCACAATTCACCTCATGTTGCTAGCATGCCTGACGATGAAGATATTGCATGTGGAAATTGTAAGAGGAAGAGTGCCAAGAGATCGGCTACTAATAGGTGCTCAGTCACTAATAGGTAAGCAACAGTACGCAATATCAAGTAGGGCTAACTAAAGATGTCATTAGACTGAATTCGCGACCGAACTAGAACAAGTACGAGTACAAATATTCTTGTATAATGATTGTGGCTATTAATTCGCATAGTAAATATGCAATTATACAGGGTATACTATACGGTACACACATACGTTCGTAAGAGAAAATCTGGAATAAGTTCCTGCAACCCCACAACGAAGCAATCCCATGCCAGATCTGAATGGAGTAAGCCTTTTACTCACTGTCGTAGCTTGGAGACAAGGCTGTTGTAACATATGTCTACTAACGCTAAGCAACCAGGTGGTCTATGCTACGTGCGAATTGCATAATCTGATTGTGCAGCGCGGTAAGGATTGACAAGACTTTCTGAGGTGTTAGTGCTGAGCCTGCAGCTCATCTACAGATGAAGAAACTGGACTGGATCAGGCCTCCACTACTGTATGTGTCACACACCATGCATATGCATATGCGAGGGGTACCATGTCCTCGAGTTACAATATTATTCTGCCGCTGCTAACTGTATGGCTGCAGCTGCTCGTCAGTGAGTGCGGGATAGGTGATACTTGCAGGAGCGGCGTGCCATAAGGTTCCCGCACAGATATATATATTTTACATTGGTCGCTCGTACTATACCCTCACTAAATTGCACGGTTGGCTTTTTTTTTCTTTTTTTTTTATTTCACGTGACCCCGCATGCAGCTGTTCGCCATGGCAGGGCCCTGGGTCTAGACCCTCAAAGCCAGGAGGCAGGCTTACCTAACTACCCTTCCGCCGCCATCTCTACAAACGAAAACTCGACCCCTCCCCACCTCCCCGGGGCGATAAAAATAGCTACGCTTTGCCCCCGCCGCCACCTTCAAACAAACGAAAATTCACCCCCTCCCCTACACCTTCAACGACCCGAAAAATTCTCCCAGCACATCCACCACCTCCCCGTTCTCCTGACATTCCTGCCACTTCTTCTCATCGCACGGTTGGCTCATCACTACCTGGCCCAACCATCCAATAGGAACAGACGACATGGCGCAACATCCACAATCTGAAGAGAAGCGTGACCGCTACCTCACACGGGGTGATGGCATCCTGACTGATGACGAGCTGGACAACTTGTGGGAATGGTTCATCTCAGCCAGCCAGAGCAAGTTTCCATCGCAAATGATTTTTGCAAGGCTTGTCAATGCGGTAATATATTTTGTTCAATTCAAATTCCTAATGTCTATTAATGCGAGCATTTTCTAGACCCGCTATCCCTACTATGATAACCTCTTACTTCCGCGTCATATGCTTAATCCGGGCCATATTCCGTACACACCCAGTGAATCCACAGTTAGCACAGTGCCTCCTGAGCTGCACCAGCACCCAGACTCTGGCGAAGGCCATTCTGTTATACAGGCACTACAAACAGGGCTTGCAATTGCTGAGGACTCATTGCAAATGAAGCAAAGGGTAATCAAACAATTAGAAGATTCCTTGCAAATAAAACAAGCGACGGTAGATCAGCTAGAGGGACGTATCAAGCAGATGGAAAACAAGCAGCAGGGATATAAGGAGAAGGTTGAGAAATTGGAGTGCGATCTCGCCTCGCTCAGGGCAGAACAAGAAAAGTCAGCCATCATCGCGCCCAAACGTATAGAACTCAGGTCGGCAACGTGGAGGCACAATGCTATCGGTATTTTCGACGGCCGCGCAACTTTCTTAATATCAAGTTCAGAGACTTTCAACATGTTAAGTTATCCGAACGACCTGGTTTCCTTCCAGTCAACTACTTTCCAAAACAAATACCTGAGCGCTGATCCATCAGATTTTTCTCGGGAATCAAGCTTTGGAGGGAATGTCACGTTGTGTGACCGCTACGACAGTAAGGCAATGTTTAGACTTCATCGAACAGAGAGTGGAATGGTGTACATTGAGCTCCTTGATTTTCCGGGGCATTTTCTAAAGGGAGTCGGTTATTCAGGTGGAGGCATCAAAACAGTAAACTCCAAGATTGCTGAAGCGTTATTTGAACTTATTGAGAAATGAGGTACCATTAGAGCTCACAAGTCGTGCAGGTTGTGGAGCAATTTCTAAGATGAAATATACGAATACCCTAGCTAGTAAAGAGTACAGCAACATGAATGATCCTTTGTTCCGACAATGTACTGCTAGAGTTTGAACAATCATTCTTTAACACCCTCCTCCACTCTTGATTCCTGTGTATGCGTTATTGCTTTTTGATTTTGCAATATTAAACTTTGACAACACTGTAGATACATTGTCTAGTATGTACATTTGGCCCGTGCCCTTCAAGATCTCTACACCGTAATTTTGGTTGGCATTACAGTATTACGAGCATCTACTGCCATAGACTGAAGAAAACAAGGTGTCCCATCTGCTTCTGAAGCTTCGGGTTGCCAACCTAGTACTATGGTGATTGAGTGCTTGGGTCCTGGTGCTATAGACACATAATGTATAGTCCACCTTCAACCTCTTTGGCCTTCGGCTGTTGATCTACCTTACTCGCCTTTGTAGCCCCCCGCATAACAGTCCTGTTGTAATGCTACGCGACCAGAGAGGGCTTTGCTACACATAGCCATATCGACTCCTTTGGAATGCTATTCGGTTTCTGAGATTTATATACCTAAATTTCCGTGCTGATCCATGGTAGTACCTCCTTCTGAGACACTGCCAAATATTATATCTTCCCTTTTGTTTTTATGTATCTGGGAGTACAGTTATAATCGGAAAATGAGAAAAATTCAACTGTACTGGTTTGAATATTGATATTGAATATTTGACCGTGACTTGTCTAGAAAAAAATGGATAAAGATGATTTAAGAAAAGGTCAAAATCAGACATACAATGTTATTAGGGATGACAGCCAGCAGAATAAACTCCAATTCGTGTCTATGGCATTTATAAATGGAAGGCCGATATATCCCAAATGGGTGCAATAATCACAATTGGATCCTAGAACCAACGCTGCTTATACTTATATATATGTTACATAGAGACGAACCGATGCTATGCATGCACGCAAGGTAGCAGTTCCGATTAAATCAATCCACACGTATACATATATTGTACCTAGATCCGGAACTCCCGCTATCGAACCTGATGACGTAAATGCCCGCAGCACGTGCGGGAGGGGGTTGAGCCGAGTAATATAATGCATACCCAGGGCTGATTGGCGGCGAGAATGGACATACGAGAGAGGGACGATTCCATAATGAGGCGATTTCGTATTTCTACTTGCGCTTATTGAGGAGCATTGAAATCAACTGAGGAGTATCCGGGGTGACACGGACAATCAGTGTTACCTAATTAAACGATCACATAATAATACATACTCAATGATAGCATTGACATATGCTAATTTTTTTTTTCTCTTCTTTATGTGAATTTCGTTTGTATCACCCCCTGGTATATGCACCTTCCCACCGAAGCAAGCGCTCATATACCTACGTCACGTCTTCCGCTGCAACCACCGGCAACATATTGTAAGAACTCTTGTCCAATTATCAACCACTGGAGACATTGGATGACTTTCACTAGCCCAGATTCCCAGATTCCTAGATTCCCAGACTCAGATTTTCGCCACATTTGCACGTCTACGATAATTCTGGGCAAAACCCCGTTTTCACTAGGAACCCCCCAAATTCCCAGATTCTCAGATTCCTAAAGCTAACGAGTGCTGCAGAACACCTTCTACTCTCCCAACACCTGCGCTCGCTGTCTACCCCGCTGAACACCGTCCACCCGCTGAACACTATCTACCTACTGATCCAGTTGATAAAATTTTATCAAATGTAATTGGACTTATTCCCATAGTACAATGAACCCTTTAACATTGCGACTGTGATATAGAGAACTCCAAGCTGAGGATGTTGGCAGTGGTAAACACACGCGTGTCAGGTAGAAGCGATTTCGCCGTTCGCGCTGTAATTGCAGGCCATAGATCGCTATTATTAAGCCGACTGCGATATAGATATCTTCATCATCATCATGACCATTATGGAGTATGGGTTGCATTTTGCTGAATCGAGTTTAGTGGATAGGTCTGAGAATCTGGGAATCTGCGAAAACCGTCTGGCAGGGGGGGGGGTGTGGTCTGCCAGAATCTGGGAATCTGGGAATCTGGAAGCGGTTCTGAAAAATCTGCGACGTCCTTGGCATTGGCTGGTGTAGGAATCTGGGAGTCTGGGATCTAGGAATCTGGGAGTCTGGGATCTAGGAATCTGGATATCTGGGCTAGTGAAAGTCATCCAATTAACACTTGCAAACAAACAACGAAGTACCTCCGCGTCTCGCAAGATTTCCCAAACCGAGCTGCTGCGATAATCATAACGCGCATGGAAGTACTTCCTATTATATACCAGAACTAGATACATACAGGACCCAGTGCCTTATTAAACTATATTCAAATTCCCCTGCACGTATGATGCTTCCTTAGCACAAGCAGGCCTCACATCTACACACTGCAACTAAATTTGAGTCACCTGCCAACCCTGATAAGTTCCAGGGTTTGTGCTCAGGAGCCTCCGCCTTTTTTTTTTTTTTTTTTTTTTTTTTTTTTTAATCACATAACCTCGCTTGTAGCACTTGGCCATGGCAGGGTGAGCCTCCGCCTTGTCTGTCTATAAATTTACTTGCTTATCTGATCCGCCGCACCACGGCTTCTTCCGGTCCAGTTTCCCTCCGCGTTCTAGATTCTTGTAAAGTATTTAATCATCCCTGGCATGTCCACGCAATACATCAGCACTTAGAAAGTGCCCCAACAATTAACGCCGGCGAGTTATGCATCACAACGTACTTACCACGGAGCATATTTGGTCCAATATGCAACTTAAATGCAGCCGCTGGAACATTTCCCCGCGGTGCGGCTGCTGATCCACGCAGACGGCGCAGGCGCCGGGTGCTTGTCCGCCTCATTGAATTCTTCACTCAACACATACCTCAAAGCATGTGGAAGCGAAGACTACGAAACGCTGCCACGATGCAGGGGCTGGGGCGGAGGAAACTGCTTCTGGAGGACTCCAGACGAGGCCCCATCTACCAGGAAAGTGGCATACGCACACCGGACGTTGCGCGCCATACCGAAGCCCGGTGCCGGAAGTGGGGGCATCGTAAAGGTTAGATCTGAATTGGGGAATGTGCGTATGGGGAGGGTCATATAAAGAATTACTCACGTCGCCAAATGCCCGCACTTGAATACCAGCAGCAACGCGGAGAGCAGTATACTCTCGGGGGTGCTGCTGCTGCTGACCGGATAATGTAGCGCTCCGATACACATGTGTCTATACTCTCCCGGCTAGATTTCAAAATGCAATGCGCTCCTGCCGCCCTTTCATCCTGCTCACTTCATATCCCTCGTCTCCCTCCCTTTCCTCATCCCCGCCAATGCCACACCCGCGACTTCCTCACCCACGGTGACCATCTCCTCCCTCTACACACTTTAAGGGGCCCCATTTTTCCTTGACGACCCCATCCGCTTAGACCTCAACATCTTCTACGCGCGGATCGCCCCATCACAGCCCTCCGATTCCTCCCTCCATGCCCTCTGTGTCCCTCAAATTCCACCTCCGTCATCAGCGCTAGCAAATTCGGACCCTCATGCTCCGGTATTCACGACGACCAGAGCACGCGGACCCCGTTGCATGACCTGGTCCCCGGTCTCGAACCTGCCAACCAGGTCAAAAACGACGACTGCTTCGCTCTGAACATGTGGATGAGCCCCAGTCGCGACGCCGCGCCGGTCATGGTCTGGGTGCACGTTGGCGGATTCCAATTTCGAGGATTGTCATGGTTGCGCTATAACAGGATAATCTTCGCCGCCGACAATGATGTTGTTGTCCTCTCAATCAGCCATCGCACCAACGTCGTCGGCTTCCCCAACTCACCCCACCTCAACCAGTAAAACCTCGGGCTACTCGACCAGCGCCTGGTGCCCGAGACGGTCCAAGATCATTTCTCGTCTTTCCGCGGGATCCACCCACATCATGCCCTTCAGGCACTCCGCCGGCGGCGCCAGCGCCGACATGCACGCCTTCGCATGGCTCGACGATCGACCTGATGCTCGAGGCGCTCCGCCCGGTGTCCGGCTCTATTAGCTTGCTCCGAAACATTTTTGGCGCAGATGGGGAGGATTACTCGGCATGAGAGAACCTAACTAGCAAACTTGGCTCCGCGGGGAAGGATGCGGAGACGGAGATGGAGTGCATGCGGGAGCAGGCGTGCGAGGAGGCCCTGGAGGCTATAGGCAAGACTCAGTCATGCGACGCTCCCCTGAGGCTCGGGCCTAGAGTGAATGGGCAAGTGGTGTTTTCGGAAAACGAGTATTTTTTTTTTTTTTTTATATATATATATCATTACTCGCTTGCCGCCCCTGTGGGCTATGGCGAGGATAGTTACATAGTAAAGGAAAATGAAATAAAGGAAAGAAAAGAAAATAAGAACGCTGGCTGTCCCTTCCCTTGAACTGACTGAAACGAGTATAAGCGGAAGGGGAGGCGGGGGAGTTTGAAAAGGCGGTGAGTAGCCAGTTTTTGTCCTTTCTGTTCCATTTAAGACTCTATTTTGTGTGTCTGCCTGACTAGACGCTGGATGAATCGGCTCTAGGGAAAACGAGAACGCCTCCTGCCAGCGCCTCAGCAATGGAGACTTGAACTGCACCTCTAACCCTCCTGCAACCTAGCTCTTAGCCGTCCTTTCCACGGCAGTCACGCTCACGTGTCCTGCACAGACTCCGTATTGTACTGACAAGGTAGCGCCACCCCCACTTCCACAATACCACCCCAACTGACGCTCCGCCTCCCTTATAGAAAAGCCAAAGGGGTCCCCGTCTAGAGCTACCGCTACTTTAGTTTCTTCTATATCCTGAATGGCACCGCTGTGACTCTCGACGCGACTCACGGTTCCGAGGTCCCCGTGCTGTTTGGCACAGTGGCGCAGCTAGGGTCGCCCGCGCGCCTCCAGCTAGCGGTTCTTAAGTATCTGCAATCGATGTGGGTTGCGTTCGCAGTAGATACCGAGAACGAGCTTTCACAGGCCCCGTTCGAGTTGCCGGAGTTTGATGGCGCGTTGTTGGGCCAGACGTCGGTGTTGTTGGCGAGGGAGGGCGAGGGCGGGAAGACGGCGGAGTTGGGGTGCGAGGGCAATTGGGATTAGGTATGTGGGGTGCTTGGGTGATTGCTGGCGGAGTCGTTGAAGGGAGTTCATTGAGTGGAGGGTCTAGCATCGTGAGAAGTGTGAAAGGTAGTACATGGGGTGCTAAAGAGAAATAGAAGTGTACTAACTAGGTTCTTCGTATGTTGGGCATAATGAACATTGATGTATTCCGTATGAGACGTATAGTTTTGTTTATGTCATGAATCCGAAAGTCGAGGAATGGGATTTGTGAATATGCGCGGAACGAAGTGGAAAAATGCCCTGCTAGATAATGAAGTGCTGGTACTTGGGTCCGTTTGTGGAGAATATCTAAGTGTAGTATATGGAAACAATAGATAACATGGGTGGCGAAATGGAAAATGGCAATGTTGAAATGTAAGGTGGTTATTGCTACTGGCGCTATGGGCTTGCAAGCTGTACGCAGGGTTTCATGACTAAAAAGAGAAAACCTCTCATCTACGAGCTCGAAAGGTTTCTATTAGCGTGCACGAGCGGCCGCCTGGAGTAATATGTGAAACTGCGTTTATCCAGGTCGTGGTTCTATTGACTGCTGTGGATTACTTCACATGTATAAAGCGGGTAAGATGTGACTATATTAGAATGGGATGAATTCTAGTATGCGTATCATAGAGTGTAAACGCCAAGCGATAATAAGTTGATACCGATGGGCAGGGGAAATTGTAGACTCTTGATCGTCAAGAACAACAATAAACTACAAAGGAGGAGACGGGACTTTATTTCCTTTATTTCCTTTTCCTGTATCTAAATATCGCCATAGCCCATAGGGCGGCAAGCGATCAATGATATGAAAAAAAAAAAAAAAAAAAAAAAATAAACTACAAGAAAAGGCCCTTCAGTGTTGACGATCAAAGATCAGGGCAGGCTGTTCATCGAAGTCACAAATATGCGATCTAAGGTTACATGCAATAGTGATTACTTCGTTCCATTCTGAAAGGCGATACATATTCATGACTATTCTGCTAGTATACCCAACACAACACCATTACGAATCCAGTTTCATACCTGTACCTGGACCTTGGTACCCTCGGGCTTTAGGTTAACTGTAGGTAATTGTAGTTTCTGCACTTCCGACAACAAAGGTAAGTCCTCGAACTGCTTGAAATGGTATTTACTTTCTGGCAGCAGCTGCACTCAAAGTCGAATGAGGTCTTGGTTCCCGATAGCCTATCTTGTCCCAAAACTCCAAGAACCGACCCATGGAGGTGAATCTTACAACCAATTTCCTGATCGGCCGCACCACAGGAAGGGCAGGAGATATATGCTACCCCCTTATAGCCGCAGCTCGCACAATAGCGACTGAGAATATGGTTTGTGTCCCCAGTGAAGGTTCCAGTAAGGCCCAGAGCTCCCTGAGCGCCACCTTTATCGTCGATAATTGCTGCAACCCATGGCGCGATCGGGGCAGACCTAGAGTTTGTGACCAAAGCTTCCGCAAAATCGGGGGAGTGCTTAAGCAAAGAGCAAAATTCAGCGTTTTTGCGAAAAACATCCAAGGCCCATGCTGTGTAATGCGCGAAATACTTGAGCAAGCGGTCTGTTGCGGTGGCGTTGCTAGAACTGGAGCTCGAGAACAGTAGATTGTCAAATGCGTATGAAACTGCGGCCATCACAGCCTTAACGTCGTCTGCGGCTGCAACCATACCGAGATCGGCAAGCAAGGCAGTGATCTTGTTGTAGGACAGGTCCTTGAGAGACACAGTATTGAATCGATCTGCCAAAGCGTAGATCTTCGTGTGCGTAAGTAATGAGGAAGCGGCTTTTGGGTTCTCACTGTCATCACGCTACGTCGTTAGCCAACTTGACCCTGCGCGCCAAATGGGACGCAGATACGGAAATGGAGAGGTACATTGTATAGTCATCTTTATATGCCCACTGCAGGAACGCAATTATTGTCGGCTCGTCCACCTCGCCTAGTTCCATTACTCCTTCTGCTCCCTCTTTCATGTCATTATTGACATGCTTATCCAGCTCAGCAGAAAGCGACGCCAACAGAGATTTGTGCACATAGAATACACCTTTAGGAGGAACAGTGCTCGTCTTTGGACCTGTGTGTACTGTCGTGGCAGCACTTTCTTCCCGGTTCTGGGGCACGACATCTTTAAGAATGATCTTGAAGAAGTCAGTGCGCAGGAATTGAAGGCTAGTAGGATCGCTAGACTCCGGGTTATTAGTAGATCCATTCCCCGAACAATTGCAACTTAAGCGTCCCATTATACATGCCGTGGATTCTGGTTCGAATTCACTTACTGCTTTTGCGTTGTCATCGTTAGTGCATTCGCTAATTACTTAATTAGTGTAGGAAAATGGAATTATTTTGCAATGTTCGGTGAACTGGTATTTAATTCAAGAGTGGAGGCTGTACCTCACCTTGGATGTATTCCTCCGCTGATGATTCAGTCGCTGCTCCGCAAGTCTCCTACCCCGCACTGTCAGGCCCGCTGGCTGCAAGACTACTCTTGGCGCTTACACTATGAAAGAATTTCTGGTTGAGCGGCTAATGTCACGTGTTCGCTTAAATGTTGACCATCAAGGATTTGGACCCGGAGGATAAATTGGTGGGGACAGTGGGATCTTTTATATCTAGGTTGTGTCGAAACATGACATCCGCCACCCGTGTTCGAGCTATCTATCAACATCCGCTACCCGTATGTTGCTGTTACTAATAGATAAGTTTTTTCCTATTACTGTTACTAATGGATACGTTCATTCTGTTACTGTTACTAATGGATACGTTTCTTCCTGTTACTGTTATCAATGGATAGTTCCCTCTAACTGCTGTTTCGTCTGTTTATTGGTTGCTGTTCTGTTCTTTCATTTAACATACACATGATCTACACTCCGTTGCTATTATGTGTCTGAATCATGCAATAACGCCACAGTACCAACTTCACGCCACAGCGCTTAGTTGCAAGCCATGCATTCCGTTACTTCCGCACCTGCCTGATATGTTACACCTGCCTGTCTAGTCATGGTTCTGCAGTCACGTCATGCAATGCTCATTATGTATATAATCCTGTTTGATTCTGCATCTCTTTAATCAATCAGACTTATTGGACCCAACGGTACGGACGTAACAGTACAGATCTTCTTTATTCCTTCAGAAGCTCTTTCTTGTTTTTCCTACGTGACGAAGCCCTCCTTATTCTAAGTGCGAATCCGGAATTCAGGGTCGACGTTCAGTCAGGTTGATGGCGGCAGTAGATAAGAAGTGGGAGGATTTGTGTAATCGGAATGAGGTCAGGAATCAGTGGAAGGGACGTGAGGGTTAGTTATATAGTTATGTTCTGGTTTCCTCGGAACACCGGAACGGACCAGCGAACGGACTAGTCCGTTCGCAAATGGACTAGGTTCTGGAGACATCCAGTCTGGTCAGGAACATGAATGTACTTACATAAATCTCTATGTATCTATATAGTCACTTGTGACCTAAGGTTATAGTGAGCTATCAGAACTATTTGAGATAACAATAGTGCTAAATACATCAAGATCATTACTCTTCCTCGTGATTAGTACAATTATCAGTCCTTTATCGCAATGATTTGGACATGTAACTCACTGGTGCATGCAATTGTAGCGAAGAGAAGTAATGCACGCTACCAGGATATATTAAGCACAACCTAGATATATCGTGCACTTTCCGGATGCTTCAACGAAAACTTACTTCGAGTGCAGATGACTCTCCAGTGGGCTCAAATTGAAGCCCGGACGTGTGCACTAACTCTCTATATAGAGTGTTAGCTAGTTACTTTGAGTATAACAGAAAGGATGCACCAGGGCGACTTCGTAAACTACTACACCCCAATATCAAAACCCGTATAGGATGGTAACCGTCGAATATTAAAAGTTTCAAATCTAGAATGCCTTTGAAGGTCTATCACTTGTCTGAGTAGATGAAAGACACCTCACCGCTCTGCGTGGAGAGGAGAGATTTGAATTGATTCATTTTTTTGATCAAAGTAACAGAAGACCACGTACAGAATCTACCGCTTAGGTACCGTGTGCATCAGAACCGCTAGTATCATTTAGCACTCAAGATATAAAAAAACTTCATTCCTGATAGTAATACAATTGCATTGTGACAATGGAAGGCTCGATATGTGTCTGGAAGCAGACAACAAAGGCCTGCATCTAGATTTTTCTTTTTTTTTTTTTTTTTTTTTTTTTTTTTTATATCATTACCCGCATGCCGCCCTAAGGGCTATGGCGAGATGCTGCGAAGTAGACTATAGCTTTAGGTTCTAGGTATTAGTAAAGCTTGAATAATGTCCAGGCATAGTAGTTAGATAGTTGTGTACCCCAGGTAGCAAGTCTGTATCAGAACTGCTAGTGCCGCCTAATGTTCAGAATACAGATCGCCACGGCAATGCAATATCAAGACGAGACGGTGACCGAGGCAGGTATTCGACAACACGCCAAAGAGGGGAGGGCCGAAGAGAGGAAAAGACTGCAGCTGTCGTACAGGCCACTGGAGTACCTGGGGAGCAGGAGGAGGGTAGCCACTCTCGCAGGAATTCTGGGAAACAAGGGGCTACGGCAGTGGAGACACCGAATAGGCAGGGACACCTCACCCGAATGCAGATGGTGCGGCAAAGACCTCGAGAACTTCGAGCACATCATGAATAAGTCCGAGGCGTGAAAGAAAAGGCTACCGAGAGGAGAGGCGGGGCTGAAGGAGTTGTCGAGATCGGAGGAGGAGGGGGGGAGAACACTGGCGGAGGTGTTGGACTGGGCGGCGGAATAATTTTTACTACTTTCATTTTTATCTTCCTATCCAGTACTCATTTTCCATACTTTCAGTCTTATCTTACTTCATCTATCATGTACCTAACCCCTCGCCATCGCCTTCCAGGCGGCATGCGAGTGATGAAATAAAAAAATAAAAAAAATGCTCAGAAAACAAATAATTTTGATTCTGATATATTAGTAGCGTGGTTAATAATAGAGTATATATATAATAGATAGTTATAATATGCTATAATAGTAAAAAGAACTTGTATTTATAAGTATTGCTATTTCCGTATTTTTAGAAGTCTTGTAATTCTTTTTTTAAATCACGTAACCCCGCTTGCAGCGCTAAGCCATGGCACGGTCCCTGGGCAATCCCTCAAAGCCCGGAGACAGGCTCAGCAAAGAAAGTTCTACATATACATCCCCGTTCCACCCCCCCCTCTCCCCTTCTATAGAAGTCTTGTAAGATACAGCTAGTTATATCTATAATATTTATAATATTTCATTAGAAACAGTAAGATAATATAGATAGTATAATATGTCATAGTATATAAAACCAATAGTCTTTGATGGAATCTAAAAAACTAAGAAACTACGCTTTCATAGTACTTATAGCTAGCCTGATTGAGTTTAAAATAACTGTTAAGCCGAAGCGGGTTACCGAATGGGGCTGTATGGGTCGACATAGCAATGATTTCAGTACAT